>JAHZMZ010001079.1:0-11900 GCA_027743805.1 Lepidocyrtoides sp. E14 | reverse complement strand
TAAAGGAATGTAATTTCTTTTGCTGCCACACAGAGGATTTTAGGCATTTTGATAATTACCTTTGTTCACTGCTACGATAAAGGGTTCGAAGTGTTTTGGCAACCTTGCATGAAATTGAGACGTATCGAAAATTTCCCTGTGAATATAATATCCATATTGGTACTTGCATACCTAGTCATGTTTGTAGTACTGATGTGAAAAAGGCTTAACATTTTTCTCTCCTTTATTTTATTTATTTAAAAAAGACAATTTCTTATTTATAACGGAAGGATCAAAGTTGACTAAGCTCCACAGGGAAATAACTCTCGTGTTATCAACTTGCTTCATAAGGAGTTGTGACATTTCCAATTTTCGTGTAAATTCATGCGAAGCTTTCTTTTTTCAACTCTCCTCTTCCTTGTTGTTGTTGTGCATAGGTATCACTTCAAAAAGTCCCCTTGTAGCAACCACCAAGAAGAACAAGAAACTCGTCGGCATATTATTCCTAGACACATTTGTGTAGTCCTTGCATAGGTATATGGATGGGTAGCATGGTCTGTACAAAGAAGTCTGTCGCTTGCTACAAAGAAGATGCATTTATGGGGAAAAAGCTTGCGCGCATAAATTTATTTATATGCGATCAGATAGGACAATATTTGGTAGTAAAGTTATGGAAGTAGTGAGTGGGTGCCACATATATTTTTATCCTCCGGTGGTGATATAATTACAAGGCGTAGGAAGTAAAAGGGAAAATTTCAAACAAGCCCTGAATTTTCTACTCGTTTTGGGGGAATAAGTTTTAAAAAGGGAGAAAGTCATAAAGTGTTATACAGGATCAGTTTTTGTACACATTTAGATATATATGCACACAGGCAAATGCGCGTATACATTAAACACCCCTCGTCAACAAAGAATTATTATATTCCCCATGAAGAAAAAAAGAGAGAATGAGAAGGAGAGCAGCAGTGGCATCGGGATCGCATCAGACAAAAAATTGCCAAGAAAAATCAGAAAAGATAGACTTTTTTCTTTAAAGTCACAGCTGCTGCATACATCGTGTCTACAGTTCTACTACACCCTTTTGAGCAAAAGCAACTGCTGCGCTGCTCCCGTCTTGGTCCTTTAAACTTACGTTGCTCTCTTGTTTGCATGCATTGCACTTTGCTTATTACTCCAAATGGAGAAGTAGTAGCCTCCAAGCAAACTAATGTATGCGGCTGCTGTCATACATGCATTTTCATACCGTACACCAATACTGTCCCCTTCTGAACATTTTTACATGCATAAAAATGGAAAGAAAAAAAACTTATTCTTAAAGAAGCACACACGTTTTCTTATTCCACTGCTTCTCATCTCCTTCTTTTAACTCACGCATTGCATTGTTATTATTACTATTATTATTTCTATAAGAATGTATTGTTTTTTTGGCTTCCTATGCAATTCAACATGTACATGTTCAATTGCATACACATACACATATAAAGCAATATTCATCCACAACTTCATGTGCCATTCATGCATGCCATCATAATACAAGTCCACTAGCAGTGCACTACTGTCGTATTTTTTGCTTTTCTGTTTGATGTGCTTTTTATATATTCCACCAAAGAAGAACGGCACACATGTGCCTTTTTTTCTAGAAAAAAAATACTGACTGGAAAAAGAATGAGAGGGAGAGTTGTAAGCTTAGTCTTCTTGTTTGGTTCCGTTTGGTCGGTTTGTTTCCATATTACAACTACACGTTTTGCTTACTTTACACACTCCTACTACTACTACTACCACCACCACCACCATGCTCTTAAGAGCTGTTACCAAAAGAAAACCCGGGAGTTTTTACTTCACGCTCTATATATTACTTCTTTTTCTTGGTTTTCCAAACGATATATTACTTTCTTGGAGCTTCTTTGTATTCTGTCTTTGAAACTGTGCAGCAGTAGCAGTAGTAGAAGTTAGTAGTAGCAGTAGTGGCACTCTTTTTTCTCCTTTTGCTGTTTCTTACTTTTGTGTAGACCAGATGAAAAAAAGACCGAGTCTACTCTCCCAGCTTGTTTCCATTTTACATTTGAAGAAACGAATATATGCAGTAACAAATGAGCTAGAGGAAGAAGAGGAAGAAGAAGAGAAATGCATGAGTTTTGTTGTAAAAGGAGAGGAAAATGTGCATGTGAAAAATATGTATATACGTTGTAAGTTATTAACACAGTAGTAGTCAGAGGCACTGAATGGAGGAGGTATGGAATCCTAACAGAGCGTATGTGTGGACTGCAGACTATATGCATATGCATCCAGTAGAATAAGAAGAAGAAGACGAAGAAGCGTAAAGTAAAAAACGTCCATGACTCCATGTAGCAGAATTTTCCATGTATATTTTTCTGTCGGTTTTTATAAAGAAACCCCATGCTCACATGAATTCATGCATGTGTGCCTATAAGAAAAAAGAGAGATGATGATGATAAAATGTATACCTTGTTCATTCTTCCTTTTCAAAGAGCGAAAAAGAGTGTGCTACAGCTACCATTACTACAACTACTGCTACTACTGTTGTGTGTATGAATGTGTGTGTGTGTGTGCTTTTGCTTGGCTTGGCTGAACTTCCTATTCAACTTGAATAAATCTGCTGCAAATCTTTCATGGCTAAAAATTATGAGACTGAGGACTAGAGCTGACGATGGAACTAGTGTTTCCAGACTTTGTTGGAACTTGCTTGCTAGCATGGAAAAAGAAATAAATGTATCAAGCCAGCAGGAAGGCAGACTTGCTGGGCAACCAGAACCAAAATACAGGGTGCAGGCAAGCTAGTACACACAAAAAAAACTCGCTACTTTTTAGTTAGTTCATTCATATCAGACTTGGAATACAACAGCAGCAGCGTAATGGAAAGTTGGACTATTATTTTTATAAAACTGATGAAAATGGGAAAAGGGGTAGAGTGTGTGTATTCATACAGACATGGTGATGTAGTATTTTCTTTGCTAAAAACTATACATTCCATTTTCCAGGAGTGAAAAAAGACCCGGAAAGCAAAAGTATGAGGCTAAAGTTAGTGACCATGTGTGTCTGTATTATGCATTAGGATTTTATAGGGATGTTGCCATACACATTAAATACGTATGATGAGATACTGCTTTTTATATTAGGTATATGGTCATCATAAGTATTGGTGGTCGTATACTCCTTGACATTTTTTTTGGAGAGAGAGAGAGAGAAAGAGCGAGAGATCCTTTTGTCTTTGTTAAAACCTTGGCAAGTACAGATAAATTTGAAATGTCAGAGTGAGGGAACCGGAAATTTTTAAAATGCTGAAATTCTTACTAAAGTATCCGAAAGTACTTCCTTTTCACTTTGAATATATTATTGTAGTACTACTATCTGTTCAAACCAACAATAAGAATGGGAAGATACATTGAGCACGACGACACATTCATCTATCCTCTAGGAAGGCAGGCAGACTTACAAGGAAAGCCCTTTTCTTTTCTACTCTATTTTTTTCTTCCTTCGTGACACTACTAGTTCTCTTTCTTTTCTGCTATTACTGATGTGTATCCTGTTCATTATGTAAATCTTCAACTCTTTTTTCCTTCTTCTTCCACAAACTAACATTTCTTTCTTGCTCTTATTTTTTTCCTTTTCATTTCAAAAGTCTCTTCACTTAATAGAAATAAGTGCAACAGCAGGAGTAGTTTTTGTACATGGACATGATACACAGTGAAGCCTCCGTAAGGAACTTGTACGTAATGTGTGTAGTCATACTTAAGTACATGTGTCAGCCAGAGCACACTTCACGGTTCTTGCGAAGAAACTTGAGACAGTATATCATCGTTGTCACTGGATAAAAGGGAAACGAATATTATGTAAGAAGCAAGCAGCACAGAGTTAAGGGCGTATACAAAGAAAAATAAAATGATAAGCTAAGCGGATGGAATAAATAGCATCCATGCCAAAAAATTCTGAACAACTATGTATAAATATTTGTAAAGGTACCACAGCCAAGTTCAGACAAGTCAACATTTACACTATAAAACGTGTAAAATTCTAGTTGCTCAGTAAATTCTTCATGTGTAACGTTTCTTCAATCCAAACTAGATTCTTTCTTTTTTCCAGACAACGGAAGAGTTATCCTACGTCATGCAAACTGTATGTGCAAGAACAAGCATTTCAAAAGCTAATGTTTGCATAGTATCTATATATTCGAATGATTCATATAATATTCTCCATTTCCTCGTCGCGGTATTAAGTTGGCGATACTACATTGTGGATTTATCCTATCGCTGTGAACGAGCGCTTATAACATTCCAAGCGTCTCATCATTATCATCACATTACCCTTTTTTTCTTTTGCATCACAATTTACACTTCAAGAAAGATAATCCATTAAAACAGAAAAAACAAGTGCTCTTGTAGTAGTATTAGTAAATACACGCGGCAACTTTTTTTACTCACTTCATCCATCCATCCACCATACCACCATCATCATCATCATCATTTTCATCTACAGTCAAAAACTCTCATTGCCATATCATTATTATATCGTAATCGTACATTATTTTATGTGCACTAGCTTGGCCAGCGAAAAAAATACTCGGATGTGTGTACCGTCGTGTATAGTTGATTTGGCTTTGGTATATATACTTTTTTTGTGCAAGCAGGCATATGAGCGTATAATATATTCCTCTTTTCTGTGACTTCTATAATTTGGCCAATTGCTGTGTGGTCTTCGTTTTTCCAACACGTTCATCTGTTTTAAAAAAATGCCCATCATCATCATCCATCTCTCTTCAGCTCAACAAAAAGACTCGCTGCTGTCCGGCTTCCCTGGCTTTCCTAATATATTTTTTAAAGTAAAAACACCGTCTTTGAACTATAATGCGTGTTGGTATTATCCATACTTTACATTGCATTAAATACAATAATACTTTGTTGATTGAAGCAAACAATACAGCATCGGCTCAACAGCACCATCACCACCACCACCACAAAATCATTAGCAACTTTTTCCCATTGAATGGAACAATAATAGCTTACGGCTAAACTCCACTGACTCGTACAAAACGCTGTTTTTAAAATACTTTAAAAGTGGATTACCACGTTTTTCTAGCTGTTCACCTGAGCAGAAAAATGATAACATTTACCATGATGAACGTTTAAAAAATACTTACAAGATACATTTTCTTCCAACTTGTTAATGTCAGCATCCTGCAGCATGTTTTTATAAAAAAACGAACATGACTAACTACAAGTTGATTTGATCATTCTAGAGCAAAATTTGAAATGAACTTGTTTGTATTTACTTATTTTTTTCAGGTTGTCATTCCCATCATCTCCTCCATTCCATTTCGGTAAATACACAAGCTTAAAAAACGGCACTGCTTTAAAGTAGCAACATACATTAAAGCTTCTTGATTGTATTTTTATGAAGTGTTGACGGAAGGTGGTAAAAGGGATTTTTTTTCAGAGAGAATAACAAGACATTATTTTATATGCTACGTGATGATGATAGCGGAAAGAGTTAAGAATCAAACCTTTTTATTTGCTTTACAAGTTAAGGCGCTAATAATTAATGTCAATTGCCGATTCACTATAATATATAGCAAAAGTAGCAACAGCTACCAAGCATGTGCCCATTGTGCTCACCTTTGCCTACGCTCACACATTATGAATAAGTAAGTGGCCAGGTAAGATCGTCAATCGTGTGTTCACGACTGGTTTTCTTTTTAAGTGTGTTTTGCTCATTCCTTCATCAATCAACGACCAGATGAAATGAATAATTTTACAGTAAATCTCATGTTCATTGAACAACAATCAAAATTATTTTGTCATTAGTTTATTTTAAAATGCAGAGCATCGTGAAAAGAAACTGGATTTATTTAATTTATTTTATATCCTGCTGATGGTGAAGATGATGGTGAGGCGGACCTCAGTTTCAGATCAAATAATTAATACAGGTACTTACTTATCAATAAAATAAAATCAAAGGCAGAATTAATAGTACAATATCATTACTACGGCCAATGTAAAAAATATATTTTTCTTTTGTTGCAACTGTCTTTTGTTTCTTTGATACAGGTGATCATTTTCGTTCTAGTAGATGTCATACATAACTTAAGTAGCTTCATTGCTAGAAGCTGTGATCATCATGATGTAAAAAAAGATGATAAAGATTTTCATGAGTTGTTACTTGTCCACATGAAATATTGTTTCAAATACACGAAAATCATCTGAATCTGAGAAGACTACGAATATTACTACGTTATGTACATTACATAAACTATCGTAAAGTTGCAAAGCGTAATTAACCTATAGGTTAGTGTAGGTATCATTATTTCTACTTGTAACAAAGTTGTAATATGAATTTATGCACCTATATCTATTTACATCTGCATAAAACATAAATATGCATGCGGCGGTGGTGGTGGCGGATAAAATATAGTCATGTATCATTCATCATCGCTATCACAGTGTGGTATGCAAGCATGCTCTGCTCACATTCATGAAAGCTTCAGCTTAATTTAACAAGTTTGGGAAGAATGTATGAAAAGAGAGTCTACACGCATGCA
Organism: Lepidocyrtoides sp. E14; assembly: GCA_027743805.1. NCBI lineage: Eukaryota > Metazoa > Arthropoda > Collembola > Entomobryomorpha > Entomobryidae > Lepidocyrtoides > Lepidocyrtoides sp. E14. Next base: position 5,368 of record JAHZMZ010001079.1, on the reverse strand, counting down.
TGTGTGTGTACAAACATGGGCAGCTCAGTAGATGATGATGAAGAAGAAGAAGAAGAAAATCCAGCCAACTAACAAGTTGAAAGAGTTAAACAAGCAAGAAGAAGCTCTCTTCGCCAGCTAACCAAAAAAGCAACCATTTCATTTCATCCTTTTTGCTCACTTCTTCAAACTTCCATGATGATGATAATAATAATGATGATGATCATTACACCGGTACAAGGCCAGTTTTTCTGCCGTGTGGTGATGCTATTGCTTGTCTTTCTTTGGTTGCTTGTCCAGTCCTTGTGTGTGTTCATTGCACTGCAGGTTTTTTTACCACTCACTCAGCCAGTAATGAAGAAATAAATCTATACACTTGGCTCAGATTTTTTTTTGTGTTTTGCATTTTCGTTATTGTGTGTATGAAAGGATGTAATTCGCTGCTGCTGCTACCTCTTCTTCTGGTGAATGTTTTACTTTTTTGGCTCGACTGGATTTTGATGTATGAACGTGGGTTTAGCCTATAAGCATGTAAGGTGGTGTGGTTATCACCGCCTGCAATGGCAATAATGGACGTTTGTAGCTATGAAAAAAACTATGCATAAATACATACATACATTGTAAACGCATACAAACAAGTGAAACCTATATACAACAAGGCATTATATGACATTGTAGTGTATGTCTCTTTCAAGTTTTATCTATTTTTTGGATACCATTTTTTTTTGAACTGCAGTTTGCAGTAGATTGTCTGCAACTATGTATTGTTGAATAAGCAGCGTGGAAGCTTTTTTTTGCTTGAAATTCTTAATCGTCATTATTTATCTTCGTATATATACAGATAAAAAATGATGCAATGCAAATGTTTTTTTGGTTGGTCTAGCAGTTCAGTATTACAGCCGAAAAAAAGCCAGTTAATAATACTATTATTATTTCACTTTAAGAAAGCAGCTTCATATCACCACCATCCTTTTCATGCAGTTTCTTACTTTCTTATTTACATAATATACATGCCTACTTTATCCTTTGACGAAAACAAAAAACCAAATGGAGTGAATGGAGAGCTGATTTAATCTTCAATTATTATTACATTAATATGTATTCATGCTCATAATAAGCCGTAAGGCATTTATAAATATTTTATAGAAATATAAAAGACTTGTAAAAACTGACAAAAACTAAAAGTGAAGATGGTCTTTTCTCCTGAGGTCTTCATTGTCAGCTTAGAGGAGCAGTGCAGCGGAGAAGAAGCACGTTTACAGTAGGATAATGATTTTTTTTGCTCTCTTCCTCTTCTTCTCTTATCACTTTAATAAATCTTTAAAATGTCTCAACTTAACCCTTGTTATTATGATTATTGTTCAATTTTTGACGGAAAATTTTATAATGATGAGATCAAATCAGAGTGAAAAGATGCCGTGGGGCTGACTACAGTGATCCAAAATAAATTTAAAGATGATAATTAATCGGAGTCTAGTTTTTGTTGCACTCTATTATTTCACTTTTCGTTGCATCCATCTCTTCATAAACACCAAATTCATCATTTAAGAACATTGCAGCTGCTACCACTACCTGTGCTGCCTTTTCTTTAAGAGCTCCAGTTCAGCTTGCTGCATTTAAAAAAACAAAGTCTTCATTGATGATAACGTCTTCTGCTATAAACACCAAATTCATCATTTAAGAACATTGCAGCTGCTACCACTACCTGTGCTGCCTTTTCTTTAAGAGCTCCAGTTCAGCTTGCTGCATTTAAAAAAACAAAGTCTTCATTGACGATAACGTCTTCTGCATTTTACTTTGCATTCCTTCTATTGAACCCTTTAATGATGATGCTCTAAAAACAATGAAATAGACTGCGGTTGTGATAACAAGTAACAGGGAAGCAGAACCATGGTAGAAAAAAGTGAACAAGAAATATCATTAAGAAAATGATAGACTTTGGTCTGATTCAAATTGCTTAATCTTCAAACCTTTGCGGAGAGGGAGTATAGTAGCTGTTGTAGTAGAAGAATAAACTGAAGCAACTGTAACTACAATGCATGCATATAAAGAGGAGGAGAAGAATGGGAGAGTAAAGAGTGTCTTCCATGATCATTATTGTATTTATTCGCATCGGAAAAATCAACGCCTCTTTACAAAGCTTTCTGACTTGTTTGCTTCTCTTTTGGAGGAATGATACGTAAAAAACGAATAAGAAGAAGAAGAAGATCCCAGCGATAATAGGCTACTACTTAGCTCCCGTACAGTACACAAAGTAGGTAGTAACACAGAAGAGTGAGTCTTCTCATAAATATAAACTATCTAATAATAATGATATTAGCAATTATAATGGGAAAGTTGAAGCAGTGTAGTGCAGTCAGTGGTGTGGTGGTGGTGGTGTAAGAGTAATAGCAGAAGTGGCATGTAGCATCATGCAAGAATTATAATAACAGCACCAAGACTAACTACAGTAGTAACAAAGTTGTAGTGGCTGTTTAATTATTATCTTTTCGTTAATATTACACAGCACATTCATCATACACACATCCATCAAATTTTTCATGATAGTAGTAATTCGTAATAGATCAAGGAAAAATGAGTGATGTGATGATGAGCATGAAGAGAGAAAAAAAGTAATAATAGCAGCGTATGATAAAACAATCAACTTATTTATATTCACATCAGTTGCACATCACTGCAGTTAGTCTGTTCGTCCATGCGAATTAAATTAATTCATGAAGACAGCAGCCAATCAAACTTTAATAACTGTGTTGTGTTCTCAAAAAACATGAACATACGCATCCATTTATGTCTTTATATAATTTTATGCTATAGCTATGTAGGCATGTTGTTTGTATATTTTATTATTATTATTGTTATTATTATTTATGAGTGTTCACTATAAGTTTTTTTTCGTCCCAAAAATGTAGTAGTAAAAAAATCCTTCTGTTTATATGCTGACATATTATTGCTGCGTTAGTAATGCAATACAACAAAAGTTAGATTGGACATGGTATCTTCTCATCATAATATTCATCATGATGATGATGATGACCGTCATCCAACATTTGACTTTTGAGAAAATAGTGAATGCATAATATATCAGGATAACGTATATTTTTTACTATAGGAGAGGAGAATGCCTAGTAGTCACCGTTGAAAATTTTGTTGATTTGCTTCTTACTAGGTGGGTAGGTTCGCGCAAGGCTGGAATGAATAATGGGAGTGCAGCAACATGAGTGGATGAAAAAAATCGTCGTCGTTGTCTTCGTCGTCATTTTGTATTCTTGAGCTGTTGCAGTTCAACTTGCTGCTGTCGTGCTACTGTTGCTTTTCGGCTTGGTCTTTCTTTTCAGTAATTGTATGAAATTATGTATAAAAACAAAAATACGTAGAGAGAGAGAGAGAGAGTTACTTGGGGTTATTATTGAAGAAGAGGACATCACCATCGTCGTGATACTTCGTCTTTTTCGAAATATTCGCTACTAGTAGTAAGCAATTCGGCCATGTAAGAAAAACAGAAGAAAAAACTTGTCTTGCCATTTTGATTCATCCCTCCTTTTTTCCACGAGGTTTTTTTATTTAAAAAAATGTGATTACAACAGTGATTAGATACAATAAAGAGAGGTTGATGATGACGACGACGATGATGATGGAGCAGAGTAGCAGAAACTGAGAGCAACCGCAACAGCAAAATATTATGGACACGTACAATCTACTTACAATGTACAATCATCATTCCTATCTAGCCTGCTACAACAACTCTGCTCATTTCTTCATGGGTTAATCAAAATTCGATGTATATTCTCTCCTCTCCACTACACTGATAAAAGTAAATGCGATTCTTTGACTTGAGTAATTTTTGGTATGAACATTCTGCGCTGATCCGCTAATGAAGGTGTATAGTATCAATAAGTAAAGCAATTCGCAAGTTAGCAAAGCAATGTAAAGATGGATAGAAAATTGGATAGGTAGTAGTGGTAGTAGTAGAAGCTCGCTTACACATTGTCAGTTAGTTTACAGGTCTTTGAGATAAGAAGAACGCACTCGTTCGGTTTCATTTTTTTTTCGTTGAAAGTATCTATGCATGTTGCTTCTCGTATTGAGACAAGTTTTATTACTATGAATGCAGCATCAACTGATTGTTGAAGTTGAAGTAGTAGATTGAAAAATGATCAAGAAAAAAATTATGATCATGGCCTGATGGCAATTTTATCCTTTCTTTGAACAAAAACTATAATTTGATTGAATGGTGATGGTACTAATTTTATCGCCTCTTCATAAATGATACATGAAGTGTCCAAAAGAGAGGTTTTGGTTTATGCTTTTAATATCTCAATTTGTACATAATTTTTTCTCTCTCGTTGTATAAAAATTATTGCATCTTCAGAGTAACAACTTAATGCATACATACGAATTCAAATGCAGTGGATTATTATCTGTACATTTGTTCATTATCGTGTTAACAAACAAACTGTCTTTATTCATCAAAAATTTGCATTTCTAGTCAAACTACCATGATATCATCATCATCGTCGTCATCACGGTAGATAATTAAATTATACGTGGTTTTAAAATATTCACATGAATCAAAATGCACCTTTTTAAAATTTACCTTTTATTCATGCCCTTGTTGCAATCGGATTTTAAAGAAAGCTTTATTTTTGTGAAGAAAAATTAATCGACTCATAATCGTCAATCATTTTTTTTGACATGATGTTTTTGACTGGCATGAAAAAAACAGTGGTAGTAGTGGTAGGCAATAAGCTCAAGTAGTCGTTTCTTTTTAGCTTGAAAGTAATTTCACAGCCATTTGACTACTTCAACATGCTATTATTACTTGTATAAGTACTATATAAGAGGAGATTAGCCTTTTTTGAAGCTGTTGCCACTACCACTACTGCTGCCAATAAGATGCACTCTTACTCACTAAACTACTACTACTGCCGTCATCCAAAAATGGAGCCATGAAGTACGTTACACACATCATCCTTTCACAATAAAGATAATATCATTGCTTTAATAATGTCAGTGATAATCGCTCATAAGGTGTATTAATATTTCGACCATTATTATTGTGCTGTCGTTGTCTTGCTCTCCATTTACGCTGTGAGAACCCCGTTGCACTTTTATTACTTTTATTATTACTGTTACTACTACTATTGGGCAATGGCCATAACATTGCTCTTGCCATTTTAACTTTTGAAACTGAAACCTTTTCCTGTACCGTGCAGTATGAAAGTTGTTGTGGTATTGAATGTTTAAAGAAAGTTTTCCATTGGAAAGGTAAATACAGATATTATGTGTAATTTTTCCTTGTCTTTTCCAAGAACTTAAAGTTGAAAACGGTTTGATCTCTTGATCCAAAAGGTTATTCATCTTATATTTTGAGTCGGCTGAGTGATGAAAT
>JAHZMZ010001078.1:0-20984 GCA_027743805.1 Lepidocyrtoides sp. E14 | reverse complement strand
GTCAAATTGAGCCTTTACGTGGAAATGAAGTAGTTAACACTCAATGTAAAAGCCAAAGATATTCCTCGACAAATTAAAAATGACAATGCGTACATGAATATTATACCTCTTTAGATGTTAAATCTCGAAGAAACATTTTCAAGTTTGTCCACAGACACAGCGACTTAATGACCGATAGACTGACATTGATTTTACTGTAACTAAATACATCCTTAAACGCTATTTATAAAAAATGATGAGCCCATTATTTTGCAAGCAAAAGGTTAGTGTGTATGGGTACATATTTTGGATAAGTACCATAAAATATTTCGTTGATTAATTTGGTTTAAAAATTTGGTAAGATGTAACACTATCCATTTTGAGTATGAACTAAATTTTTCGGAAAGCTTTCATGGAGGACTTCGGGGCAATGCACCATATATGTATAATGAATCGTGTATGTTAAACATGACAGCATCACGGAAACGGAAATGAAAAAAGTACCAAATACCAAGTATCAATAGCATCAGATTAACGTGCTCATAAGTAACTTGGCATTTGGTTCTATATCATACAAATGCATGTCGTGTCTTTGATATCACAAATAATAATTGTTTCCGAATGGTGGTCAATAACTTTGGAATTGTGGCTAACCATAATACTACGAAACTCTGACGCAGGCTGATTTTGTGCAAGCACGATTAGGTCTACAAACTGTCAAATGCCAAGTGGATATCTACTATCTACACATGAGCCGTGTATTATCAATATTAGCACAAATGCATATATTCTTGCTTCCCTGAAGTGATTACAAAATGCGCTTGCAGTTTTTCGCAAATTATAAAAGGTTTCCAAAAGTTCACTGGCTTTTCTTTCCAAATTTATCCTCATGTTTTTATTTATGTTTGATACCAGGAATTTATTTAATATTGTCAATATACTACCACAGGGTATTATGAATGTAGTTTCCTCGGATCGGATACTGACCTATATTCGCTGGAAGTGACTGCAGGAAGTTTAAAATGTCTACCACAAAAGTCTCACCACTTTCCACAGCGTTTCATTTGCATGATGACGCTGTATGGTAAAAAACTTACAATTAGTGCTGCTGACAAGCAAATTTTGATAAAATTTGTATTCAAACATACACGAGAAGCTGTAGTTGATTAGTCTAGTATAAAAAGAAGTTGATGCAAACAAGCGCCACTTGAGGGCAGGAAGTCATTTGTTTCACTATAGACTCTTCTCTCGCCATTAAAATGGGAAACAGACCTCCAGGAGGCTCGAAACCACCTCAAAAGCCACCTCCAGAAGGTGGTAATGAAGGAGGAGGGAATTGTCAGAGGCCTCCCCCATCCCAGAAACCACCACCACCACCACCGGGAAATGAACAAAATAATCCTCCTCCGTCTGGAGGAGGCGGGAGTCAGCCCCCTCCTCAATCCGGTGGTGGCTGTCAATCCTGTAGCTCCAACTCTGGATCAGATTCTTCTTCTCAAAATGGCGCTCCACAACCTGCTGGACCGTCTCATCCACTGAACCAACTGGATGAAGACGAAATTCGAAACTCTGTGCGGATCATAAATGGATACGCTAAAAGTCACGGTGTCCAAGAGGTACTTATATTTGCTTCAGTTAGCATGAAGGAACCTCCTAAAGCTGAATTGCTTCCATACCTGTACGGCGATGGGGTCAAACGTCCGCCTCGAAAATCATGGGCAGTTTTGTCCCCCACAGGAATAAACACAGCGTATGAAGTTACTGTCAACTTGGATAGAGAAGAAGTGGAAGATTTTTTTCAACTGCCGGAAGGCACACAACCAAGTTTCAATACAGATGACCCTATAGTAATTCAAAATGTAGTTCGACGAGATCCCAGGGTTATTGAGAGAGCCAGAAAAGCAGGTATCATCAATATGGAGTTTCTTATCTGTGACCTGTGGTCATACGGATACAACTATACCGAAGAAGACAGAAAAAATCTTCGCTTGATGGATATGTACCTCTACAAAAGGAATTACGAAGGAGATAATCAATATGCTCATCCATTAGATTTTCTCGTCAGTAAGTTTTTTTTTGATCCCGGCTTAATGCATGTGTGTAATACCTATTTAAACCATAAAGCATGTGCACATTTTTGCAGCAATTGATGTCGTCAAGAAAGAGGTTATAAGCATAACGGACCTTCCTGTTTGCCCCGGAAATGAACCTTCGGCAGAGGAACGGCCGATTCCTCCCCCAGAAGAATCCCACAATTACGATCCTCGAGTTTTACCACAGGACTTTTTTCGAAATGATGTAAAACCACTTGAAATCTGCCAAAGTCAGGGACCATCCTTTAAGATTGATGGGAACAAAATCAATTGGCAGAGATGGGAAATGATTATTGGGTGAAAGACATCTACATTTTATAGACAATATTATGCCTACCTATACCTACCTATCACCTTATATTGTAGGGATAAAATATGTGTTTAAAACAAAACAGTTTGACTGTCCTTTTTTGTGTGTACAGCTTTAATTTTAGGGAAGGATTGACTCTCCATAATGTATCTTTTGATGACCATATAGCGAAAAAGAAAAGACATATTCTGTATAGATGTTCGCTTTCTGAAATGGCAAGTCGACCAACGTTTTGTTTGACGAGTGCTAATTTTAGGGGCAAATTGATTCAATCGATTCACTGGCTTTTTATCGTAAAACAAACTAAGGGGAAAAGCTATGTTATGGTGTTAATTTTGTTTAGGTTGTACCCTACGCTGATCCACGAACACCGTATTACCGAAAAAGTGCATTTGACCTTGGAGAATTTGGGTTGGGATATAATGCAAACTCTCTGACAAATGGCTGTGACTGTCTTGGTGAAATCCGTTACATGGATTTTGTCTTTGCAAATTCAAAAGGAGAGCCCCAGGTTACCCGCAGTGAAATGGATATAAAAGCTACCGGCTTGTTGAGCGTCCATTCTTTAGGCTTAGGGCCAAATTGTGGACCAGGTGGATACGGTATCATTGCTGCACCTCGCATTAATGCCCCCTACCATCAGCACATCTTTTGTGCAAGGCTGGATACTATGATTGACGGACCAAACAATACAGTAGCAATTCAAGAGGTAGTTCCACTTGAGGAACCATGCGGGGGTGATGTCAATACATTTTGTCAAGGTTTCACTACAAAATACACTATTCTGGAGACTGCTTCTGAAGCAGGAACGGATACGGACTCAAATTTAACCCGAAGTTGGTTAGTGGCCAATGAAAATGAGCTGCATCCTTATACCAAACAACCAGTGGCTTGGAAATTGGTGACACCAGGCTTTGCAAGAATTTTGGCTGGACCTGAAAGTGGGATTTATAAAAGAGCTGGGTTTGCAAGACACAGTGTGTGGGTAACTCCTTATAACGATGAACAGCTATATGCTGCAGGCAAGTACATTAATCAAGTTCCTGGGGATCAAGATGGAGTTAACGTGTGGGCAGAGAGAGACGACGGAAAAATTAGGAACGTCGACATTGTGTTATGGCATGTGTTTGGCCTTACGCACATACCTCGAGTCGAAGATTATCCTTTAATGCCCCAAGAGTATTATGCATTTACTTTTAGGAAGATTAATTACAACTAACTTTCAAATAAGCTAGTGTTATAATTCTTTTGCCTATAACTCATTTCATAATTAATTTGTCCCGGTTTGGTTTTTCTAATTACAGAGGAGCATCTTTTATTTTTCGGCCGTCCAACTTTTTTTCAGCCAACCCAGCATTGGATGTGCCAGCACCAAAGAAAAAGAACTGCAACTCTTAAAGTGATGCCTAAAATGAGGCATCATCAAACGGAAGGACAAGCATAAAAAGGATATGATCATGTTGACAAACTTTAAACATATAAGCAAAATAGGTATACAGTTTATTAACTTTTGCACTGAATGTATCAAGGCTTCCAATAAAAAATTTAAAATGCAAAGCAAATTTGGGCTTGTAAGTAAAATACTTTCACTTGAATATAAATTTGTATGGTCATCAAATAAACAACGTAAAATAAGTCAGTTCAGTGTCATTCGAAAGTCTATATCTTTATTGGCCCAACCTTGCCATTCTTATCCAGAATGACATATTATCGTATTCTTGACTTCGATGAAGATCATCACGACGATGATACAATGCATGCGGGGGATGCCCTGTCCTTTTATAGGCCACGAACTTGAGACCATGAACTAACTAACGGCAAGCAACGACGAGCTTAAGGACAGACAGGTAATTGGTAATCAAGACATTATCATCTTTGTAAGAATAGCCTATTGTATTACTCAGTCCTGTAGCACATACCATTTATTTTATTTTTGCACTAAATTGCAATGTTCACAAAACCGTATCTTTCGCATTCCTTCTACTCCATTTCACCTAATAAAAGTTTCCTCTGTCCTGCTTTTGTACATATTACGCCACTATATATTGACTACATTCAAACTAAAAATACAAAACTCTTTAACACTTTCAAGTGAACTCCAAAAACAATGCACTGCCCATCATGTTTTCCTGCGAGTAAATTTATTTTTCTTGTTTTATGTAATATCCAAAAAATTAGCTGATATCTTAACGGCAATAGCACAGATATAGCACCATAATCATCATCATCATCATAATAATGTTTTCTTGTATTTGTTTGAAAAGATCCTTGTGCCTGAACACAAAATGGACTGCGACTTTGTACCCAATTTAGAGAAGAAACTTAATGCATAAATTTACCTGCCTGATCATACAAAATGGATATTACCTACGCAGAAAAATAACGCAGAGCAAAACACAACATCATCCCTTCCCCGCCTGCTGCATTTTTGTAGCTGCTTAATTTTTTTCATCTTTATTATTCTTCATCCTTCTTCTCTGTCCTCATCATCATTATCATTGTGATTATCCTGCAATAATAGTAGTATCTCCCTCCTTGCATCTGTCAACGAACCTACATCTACATTACCTGTAACGGTTACATGCTAACGTTGTTCATGCTCCTACCACTTGCCTTTAAGGGATCGTGCAAAGTAACGCTGTTAAGCAAAAAAGGCTCGGGTTTGTACACTGTTTATTCCGTTCCCTTTGTCCCACCTGCACGTTCATTCCAATCCTTCTTCATCTACCTGTTTTCGTTATATCTGTCTGGCTGCTACAGTACTAATCGTGGCATTCCGCACTCCTCGTCGTCGCCACAAACACATCCTTTTTTGCTTTAGCGTACTTAATACTTATTTACCTTGATCTCTTAAATAGTGTTCCTTGACTTTTTTTGCGCTCATCATTCATCATCACCATTATACCCACCCCCAAAAATATCGCTTCTTTTTTTTACATCACATTTCAATTTTTTTGAAGTGTATGATGTTTTAAAAATAAACCTGTCGCTGACAATTCATCTAAACACCACAGTTAGTAAGTCTGACTGTATTGTTAGCAACACTACTGTTTATTTTACGTCAACGAAAAAAGTAGATACTTGTTGGTGTTGGTGCAAAACGCAATAGGGAAATCCCATGTAACAAAAGTCAGGTCACAAAAAACCATTGTGCGTGCAGTAGCAATTCTTTATTGCTTTAAAAATGTTTATGTGTCTACCTCAGATTATCTGCGGCATACTTTGTCATCGTCTAATCATCTCTCTTTAGAAAAGAATACAATGACAATATATGAGAGTTGGTAACTAATATTAGCATTGTAGTCAACAGTAAAGTGTCGTCCTCATCAGCATCATCATCATCAACAGTAAAAATGCCATTATACATTCAGAGAACCTTATTAAAAAAAAAAATTTGCCCTGTCAGTACTCTAAATGCGAACAACTTTTTTTTTCTTTCTCTCTACTGCTTATTTAACTATATTTGCTTAACTAGCCATTTTATAGTATAATTGAATTGGTTTGTTTATGTTTTGCAGAATGTATTTTTTTAAAAATATAATAATATGTGTGTATGCATCAGTGTATTTATTTATATATTATTTGCGTAGGCACAATGTGTGCGCTGAATAAAACAAGACAATAATGCCACACATTATACCACACCGTAACAAGAACTATTATGATGCCAACCAAAACAATACAAAGAAAATAGCCTATTGTTGTAAGCACCACTTTATATTGTTCTTCTCTCTGGGCATTCCTAAAGATGATTCATTTTGATCATCTTCAATGGAATTGAGAAGCGCTTCTTCTTTTATCCCAAAAGTTCAATTAAAACCCAACTCACCATACCATCATCACCGCAAAATGCATGCTATTTATCGCATTCATAAAATTGTAGTACATTTTACTTTGCCATTTACTTATTCATGATTGTGGCAATGAGATGTATGCATACCTAGTTACACACTGTTATCATATCATAAATTTTAAATGCGCAACTGCAGGTTTTAAATTCTTCACTTTTAAAAAAAGCTGACCATTTTTATTTTTGTATGTTTACGTACCTGTCTACAAATTCATGGTTTGTTCAGAAATTATAACCTGTATTTTTAAAATCTTTAAATTTGCAGTCAGTGCACATTTGTAATGTAAAATGTGCAATAATATGTGCAAGCAAGGCTCAGAGATATTGCACACATAATATAATATTGCAATTCAATGCATCTTTAGACAAGGCGCAACACTTGGTGAATGTAAAATGTGTAAACTGACTATTTTTCAAAAAAGGATACGGATATGGTTGAGGAATAGAATAATAATAAGCAAGCAGTAAAAATGTAGGCAAAACTAATTTTTTCCCACCGTCATCGCGCCACCATTACCACAACCACTACTGCCGTTATACATAACATTACTACTACTAGCAAAAAAGTTTACTTGCCAGCAGCCAGCTGAAAAAAAAGCTGCCTTCGTCATTAAAATGAATGACGAAGACAGTAGTACGAATTCAAAAATCCTTGCAAGAATTATTCGCAAAAACTCTCAGCAACTTAGCGCTACGCGCGTACGCGCAGTAGTACAGAATGTGTGCTCATGCCCAAACATCACCACCACCGCCACTGCCACCGTTATCATTTGTAACAACCCTAACGAATTTTTTTAAACATTTTATAAACTTGAGGCTGCTAAAGTTACTTCAACTTTAGTTCTTCTTACGCAGGTATATTGAGCAAAGTTAACTTGTACTCCTTCACTCATACAACAGTATATATATCTCAACACTCATGCTTTTAAAAATTACCAATGTTTTTTTTGTATGACTCAGCTATAAACTCTATTTCAGGGTTGCTTTCAAGCACCATATCACATCTCTCTAGATTTTTGTGGTTCCTTCTTTGCAAAATTGGCTGTATCATGCAAGTAGTGCAAAGTTGACGCTCATTTTTTCAACGGTAGTGATGCGAACTGCGTATGTATGTACATACATGTCTACGTGCATTAATGCTCGTTTTATAAATTATTGCAAACGCGATGCGTTTTCATACAAGGAATAGTATGGAATACATTACTCCCCTGAAAAATAAGAGAACCACATAACCATCGTCGTCGTCACCATCATGCTTCACTGACATCAATTTCTCTTTCTTTTGCCAACAACAATAATAATAATAACATATACACACATGCATATAATATGATCATCAACATTATCACCAGCAGCCACTCGAATTTGCGAGATGTATAGAATGTGGATAGACAAAGAGTGTGGACTAGGCAAACAATGCAGGCAGAACATTTTCGAATATAGCGAATAATATGCAAAGAATACAAAGTAGTGCATATTATGCTTTACTTCCATCATGGCACTAACAATACAGATACATTTTCTTCGTCTGTCCAAATTTGCCATTTTGAAGCTTCATTCGATAAAAAAAAGATGAAACTCAACATTAAAAGGTGTAAGCATTAATGAAAAATGGACTTGGGAATAGCACTGCGGGTACTGCTTCATAATATCTTTGCATTGTTGCTAACCGTTGTTTCGCATCTTGCCTACTGCTCTACTGCAAATATTTTAACAGGAGGACTAGGCAAGGTGTATCATTCATATGTACAGAGCTGAAGACGAGAGATTTTAAAGTCTTGCTGCGATATGTGTAGTGATGCAGTTTGCTGAGATGATCTTGCTAATAGATGATTTCGCGGATATAGGAATAATAGCGTTAAGGAGAAGTAGTAAGTGATATATCGGTGGTGGTTAGTGAAGTGTGTGTTTGCGTTGTGCGAAAAGAAATGAGGCGTCTTTGCAATAACAACGACTATTCCTATTGCCACCATTACTCCTATTACCAGCGCGGCTGCATTTAACATTTTCGTTGAATTTGCATTAATCTCGTCTTCTTGTAGTATGGTGATACGAGATCATCATAATAATGATCAAGTCTGGCTAAAATAATAACTTAAGCATTACATGTAGTGTTTGGTAATAATTGTACTATGCCATTTAACTTGTTACTGGTGTTCCTCCGTAGAGCTAAATTCTCCAAGAAAATATAATCATAATAAGCAATTATATACCTCAAAGAGAAAAAAAAGAGTTGGATACCTATAGCTTGTAATAAGTGGAAAGAAACAGGCCAGAGTCGCAGGAGTAGGAGGAGGTTCTTGGACAGGTGGTATAATAGTCTGTGGTGCTAAGTAAGGCACGGTGTCCTCACTCTGAATACACAACTGAAACGCTGGTGACAAATAAAAAGTGTGAGAAGACTCGGTTCATTTGACCAGTGCGAATTTTGGAAGGGATGAATACAGTCAGTCTCAGAACAGGATCTGTGGAAAATCCCATGTGAAGAAATAAAAAAAGCCAATAGAATCCCTAAGGCGTATTGGTTTTTCGTACATTGTATTAGTGGTACAAAAATACTTTCATTTAACAAAGTTAAAAATATACATTAATTTCGCAAGTTTTTTTTTGCAAAGAGTGCAAGTTTTTCGTTAGTGAGCATAATTTATCTTGTGAATTACGTGAAACCGCGTCGCAATTCGGTTATACTTTTTTCTTTCTTTTTTCTCTTGTGAAGAATTATTGATTTGTAAGAAACTGCATAAAAAATGGGTAGCGATCTAATCATGGAGTCTCCGGAAAAACCAACGAATCTAAAACAGCATTTGAATACAGTCAGTCTCAAAACAGGATCTGCGGAAAATCCCATGTGAAGAAATAAAAAAAGCCAATAGAATCCCTAAGGCGTATTGGTTTTTCGTACCTTGTATTAGTGGCAAAAATACTGTCATTTAACAAAGTTGAAAATATACATTAATTTCGCAAGTTTTTTTTTGCAAAGAGTGCAAGTTTTTCGTTAGAGCATAATTTATCTTGTGAATTACGTGAAACCGCTTCGCCATTCGGTTATACTTTTTTTCTCTTGTGAAGAAAAATTGATTTGTAAGAAACTCCATAAAAAATGGGTAGCGATCTAATCATGGAGTCTCCGGAAAAACCAACGAATCTAAAACAGCGTCATGATCCAATACCATGCAAGCAGCAGCAGCCTATAGTACAACAGCTCAACATCAACAACAAAGAAGCAGAGTGCTTGACAAAACTTCATGAATTGATACGAGGTAAAGAAACAAACAAACATAAAAAATCAAATTTTAATCAGGGGGAAAATTAAGTAGCAAAAAGTGGTCGATCAAAATCTCATTTTTTTAAAACACGAAAAGTGATTTACATGCACGTTTTCTTTTATAATATTGCTTGTAACACGTTATATTTCATTCCTCCTCCGCCACTTTTGATTTTCATCATTCATTTTTTTTCATCCCTTTTTCAAATCACTTAACTTGATTTACTACCGACGACAAGGCACACTTTAAGCGTTTTGCATTATCAAACATCAGAATCATCTTGTCAAAAAGTTGAATGTTGACTGTTACAAGTTTTGTGTTGAGCTGCTGCGGAAAAAACAGGCGTTCTTTTTATTACATCTTATATAGCTGTTATAATAACTGCCATGTCGTCTATTCATTTTTTTAGCATGAAATGCAAATGCAGATTTTAAAAAAATTGATATAATGTTTAAAATAAATAAATACAACGAGCAACGCAAGATGAATACAGAAAAGAGCGATGAAAGAACGAAAGGGAGAGGATATTGCAACGAGGAAACTTTTTTCCTTGAAATGTTAAAAAGGCACAGTGTCATGATAACATCATATCATCAGGATAAAAGGATAGATCATTAGTCCTACTACCAAATATGCATTTTTGTAATATCCTACCGTGTTCCTTCATATCCTCTCATCGTATCCTTGTCCCAGTCAGGATCAGGATATATTCAAGCCCGCAAGTTGCACAAACTGATATACGATAGTTAGTAATTGTAGTAGTCCTTCCTATCATTTGAATGCAATAACTTTTTTTCACTTTACTACTACCACCATCATCATTACTGCCTATTCCTCCTCTCTATTTCGACAACGGACGGACGGACGTGGACGGAGGAGTGAGATCAAGGCAGCAGCAGGTTCATGGGCAACATGTACTTCTCTTTTCTATACACACTTCATTTTGCACAATTTACAATGGTGATTGAAAATTGTAATATGTGAAGTGAATGTGTGTGCAGCAGTTAGTAGTTTATGTTTCTTTTTATAATATAATCAGTTCGTCAGGCATTCACAATTTTGACGATGACTTCAATTCTAGCAAATCAGTCAGAGCTGAGAGGTAGTAACTTAAACTTGCAGGTTACACTATATACGCATGCTACATAATGATGATGACGACGATCATCTCATACTTTCGGCATCTCTGTTTTCTATAAAGAAATATCTGTCGTAGTGCTACGAATAAAGTCAATTTTGTTTGTAGAGTACCACATACGTAATTACTATTTTACAAGGTTTTTTTTTTGCGCGAACCTGCGCTTTTATATATTTGAGTGACGAGAGGGTAGCCATGATTTTTTTACGATTTTATTTTAAAAGTCATTATAATGTGCTAACTTGTTTCAACTTCAACGTTTTAAAACAAAATGATATGTAATAGCTGATATGCATGAATGACTCCATGCAAGATAATATGAAAATAGATAATATTTCATTTTACAACCAATTACCAATCATGTATGATGCTAGTTATTGAATAATGCGGTATGAAGTATGCTATATTATGTGGTTGTCAGATTCAGATTATAACAAAGTTTTTACATTGCTCTGTGGTTTGAATGTTTGAAAAGGCGAGGATTAAACGATAAGCTACTCTAGTTAGTTAGTGAGTGTGCAATACATTGTACAGATAAAAGTTCATACTTATAACACAGGTTCAAACTACCTCAAGTTTTACTTGAATACGTGATCATCATAATCATCATTATAAGATTTTTAAAGAAATTATGTGTTTTGACTGAAACGAAAATAAAATCTAGAATTGCAATGCAACAGTAGTAATAGTAGTCGATGACGCTGAGGCTAATTGCTTTGTTCAATTTTAATACTTTGATGTGGTGTTGAAGGTGGTGATGATGATGATGATCCTTCTCTATATACACATCTGTTTGCATACAATTATAAATACATTCTACATAACGGGCTTCGCATCACTGGTCACACAGTATTCATTGTTGTGGCGTGCACTTTAAAAATATTTTTGATATAATGTTCTGCATCTTTTCTTTTCTGCTTGCAAGAATGACCAAAGTGCGCACCGCGAGCATTTAGTATCAAAAATATAGCATGAGGTTTGTTGTAGATGAATAATGATTAAAATAAATCAAAATCAAACTTTTAAAATACTACACAACCGTCTCCCTGTGGCGATGATGATGATGACGCTAATAGCCTGTGTGTAAGAAGAACACAAACGTGTACAGTGCAATTTTGTGATAGATAGGAAGGATGATGCAGACGCTCAACGGATATGATGGACTGCTGCAGTAGTAGTGCCAAAGAACTTTGTACTCGTTTATATTTCCTTTTTTGAATATTATAAATGAGGGGGGTGGTGGGATCGTACGTAAAAATGGCTAGATTGAATAGCAGACAAAGCTATTTTTTTATGAAATTAAATTAATATTACCACCGAGAGTGAACACAGCTACAGTGCTGATAAAACATTTTGGGTATTTATGTATGCATTATTTATTTAATTTCTGCATGAAAATTTGTGAAAATTACTGTTAATATACGATTAGGCTAGGAGAAATATTATGAAGACCTTCTTGTTGTTTTTATCAACGCTTGTTGTTTTCTGGGTTTTTTGAGAGGGAGGAAACGCAGCATGCAGTAGTAGAGGTAATCATGATGAAAAAAAAAGAATTATTGCAATATTATTGTTTAGGATGATCATATTATATTGATGGTGTACTAGTAGATGGATTGTAGTGGTGATGATGATGATGATGATGGTGGTTCCTTCTTCTTTTTCATCGTCTCTTCTCAATCGAGATCACTTTCTCATTTCTTCTTTACCCACAACAACAATAATAATAATAATAACAAACACGAAAAGAAACAAGATTATAATTCCTCAATAATCAAGTTGGTTGGCTACTTGGCATGTGTCTGCTGTAAAGAGTAGTGGAAGTTGTGATGATGATGATGATACCTTGCTTGATTAAATGCACCTAATAGAAAAAGGCATAGTACCCTTTTATGCAAAAGTATTATTGCGCATGATGATAATGACAAAGGAACTGGCTACACTATACTCACTTTTTTTTGCAAAAAAAGGAACAAGGACTATTATGTAGTTTCTGTCTGGCGAGACCTGAATGCGAAAAAGTTATAAATGAAAACACATTAAAAAGCATACTTGCATGTCATACTATTATTACTGTAGAAAAAAAAATAAATGAATGGATGAAAATTATATTTTTGTCAACAACGGTCGGATATCCGCATTTGTGGATAAAAGTTGCAAAAAAAAAAGAAAATAATTTCAGAATGAGACAAAAGAAGGATTATTCCCGTTTGAATGACTGTGAATGGATTTTATTAACGTGAGATCTTTTATTGTTTTTTTTTCTTTCTTCTGTAGAGGAGAAATCTTTAAAAGGATACTGCTTTAAGGACGATTTTCTTCTTCGCTTTGTTCGGTCTAAAAAGTGTCGGGCGAAATTGGCATTAGATACGGTATGATAAAATAAACCATTAGCCAAAATGAAAATGACGACTCAAAGGAGCAAAGTAACTCGTGTTCTTTTGTGCGTAAATCGGTAAACGGAAGTGATATTCAAAAGAGAGAATACAATGCCCATGTAATCTCTAAAGCTTCAAGAACAATGACGATGATGATGCAAAATTAATGACTATAAAATAGAAAGACCAACTAACATTTTTTATTATTCCTTTTGAAATTTTTTTAAATTCAGCTGAAGAATTACGTGGCAATACGAAGAGAGCGGTACCCAACATTTTTCTCCAATTTTTGCCCCTCAACTGTAAGACACGTCTATGAAAGTGGAATGATACGAATTCTAAAGCACCGAGATGCGGGCGGCAGACAAATTTTTGTGTTCCGAACCGGTAAAATAAAATAAAAAAAAGAGAAATATTGTGGAAAGAATAATTGAAAAAGGAAACATTTTAGACAGATTGATGATATTCTGCAATTTTCAGACAAATGGGACCCAGAAGCTGCTGACATTGATGATATTCTTAAAGTATTTTTGTTGTACTGTGAGGAGATGCTCAATTCAGAAGAAACCCAACGAGCTGGACTCGTTCTTGTTCGAGATTATGAGAGTTTTGGACTGAGTCATATGAGAATCTGTCCTCCCAGCCAGATTCGCAAGGCATGCAACATGTTTGTTGTGAGTTAATTGAGTGGTTGACAATGATAATGTGTAAAAAACAACCTGGTGACTTTGACTTTTCAATGATATCGTGTTTTTTTTCATTTCAACGAGCAGAACAGTTTCCCATCCAAATATAAGGCAGCACATGTTATTCGCAACTCGTACTTTTTTCATCTTCTATTTGCCATGGCCAAGCCTTTCTTGTCACAAAAACTCAAGAGTCGGGTAAGCATCCTTAATAACAAGGACTTCTTAAATGGAAGATTTACCGTGCCAAACTATAATACAATAAAAATATAAGATTGTTGTAAAACTAACTGTTGCATTTCCGTAATTAGTTTTTAGTGCACGGGTATGACCTCGACTCTCTTCATTCGCACGTTTCACCGGAAATCCTACCTGACTGGCTCGGAGGAAAATTGAGTGATGACGAGGCTTTCGATACAAAGATTGAGGAGATGGTTTTCAAAAGTGAGAATTACAGATCGCCTGTACATTTCTAATAGTAGGATTTGTATAATCTTTTAGAAAGAGTAACTATATATTTTGTAAATTTTTGAGACGTGTATACATGAGGGAGAATTTAAAGTGCTCTAAAAATGGGGCACGAATTATTTTCCATAACCTTTTTTGTAAATTAGTTCCTTTGAGTACCATACAGAATAGCATATTATTGCATAAGAATTGAGCCTGGTATTGAGTACTGTATATACTATATTACAAATATCTCTATATATAAACATGCTTGTAAGATAAACCAAATTTTAACTTTGTACAGAGGTCTGTACTAAAAGTTTATATTTTATGTTACGTTGGCCTGTGAATACTTACTACAGAGTTTAAATAACAGAATTTATATATAAATACTTTATAAACCAGACACTTTCAGTTTGTCCAGATTTTATAATTTACAATATGTGTACCTATAAATATACATATATACACCTATTATGAATATTAAAGATTTATGAAGCGAGCGAATAAAATATCCGTTCCTAATACGAATCATTCATATATTTTTGAATTTAAAGCTCATATCTTTATTATCATTAGCCATCATGATACGCTTTTAATACAAATTGGGCGTCTTCCATCACACACTGCATTAAGGCATAATGAAATTCGTTATATTAAATGAAGTAAACATTAGAAATACTTGTTCATTTTTAATTATTATTATTTGCGTTTAAAGTACAATCAGTCTGTTCACAAACTATTACGACAGCACCGAGAAATGGCAATATCTTGGCTCAACATTTAAAGTAAAAACAATGGTATGCCAGTCAATACGTTTACAAGGTACATTCCACACCAATGTGAGTTAACAATGGTTTGCAATACATAAGACGCTTAAATTATCAAACTGTACAGTTTTATGCTATAGAATAATAATGAAATTTGATCAAGAGCTGATACTAATAGTCTTATTTGAATTTAGGAAGAAACTTTTTACTACAGTTTAATTGACTTTTTTTGGGTTGCTGAATGCATGCTGGTTAACATTTCTGACAACTGAAATCAAAGACCCATTGAAAATTTATACTACTCACAGCCTTTATTGAGGAAATGCTTAACATATATGTATTGCTTGAGCTGAGTTGTGCTAAAGAGTATTAATTTGACTTGGACTTGGGACGCCCTCGAATCATTTTAAGGATATGGAGAAAGATGCCTATAATCATAGCGAAAATTCCGACTTTTGCCACAGTTGCCCCCATTGCTGCATCTTCCTCTTCTTCTCTGTCCCTTTTCCTCCGCTCCTCTTCAGAAAGAGTTGCACCTTCGGAGCTGTGTTCTTGTTCCTTGGCTTCCATGATTTATAAAAGGTTAACACTAATTATTGTCGCCTCCTCCACTTCTAATATTTATTACTAGCTGTCTACAGCAGAAAACTTGGTTCACTTGGTTGTTTTACACCTGGAAAGCAGAAAATTATGCATAGATGAATTGAGAGAGAAAAAATCAAAAGTAAAAAATGATTATTATAAGAATATTATTACTGATTATGCACACTTTTTAGAAATGATTTTGATGGTCTGTCACGTTCTCGTTCAATCTTTTGCTAAGAATGGAATCAAGCCTTAGATAAGGGAATTGTTCTTAACTCTAAGGTTCACTGAAAAATTACTTAAACCGACGTGTTATTTAGCTCAACAGCTTAAATCTACGTTGGCGGTGATGATGAAGCAATCGCCAAATATTACTCACATTTAGACATTTTTACTGAACACATGACGAGGTATTCTCTTCAACAAAAACATCACAAATTTTTTTTCCTTTCATGCTTTTTGCATACAAATCTATAACACGTACAAGAGTCAAAGCGTTGCCGTTGCTTTGCTGTATAAATTTCTCAGCAGCGTATACTCACTGTACAGTATGAAAAGTCAGAGAGATGTCATGTCGTCACTACTAACTATAACTGGCTGTGTAGGTAGAAGAGGTAGACGTATGCCTAATTTCTCATATAACACAGCATATTTACAATTAGTAGTGGTTTCCTCATATATAATTTACTCACACTCAGCTCATGCAGCATGCAACGCATCGTCGTCGTAAACTATACAGCACAAAATCAGATGCATGCATAATATTACTTCAACTGCTTGTTTTATGTATTTGTAGTTATAAAATTGAAAAAGCGAAAAAAATATGGAGCAATTTTTGCCATTAATTACTGTTGTTCTGTACGTAGTAAACTTAACTTGGTTGTTGAAAAAGGAACCAAAAAAAAAAAATACTAGCCAAGACCCTTAGCTTTAACTATTTTTTATTTCCCTTCCGCCCTTCTCTCATGCTTCTTTTTCATGCAAACATATTATTTCGAAACATGCCACATGTTTATGAATGATAAGCATGAAGATTAAATTAATTGGTATCAGTACAAGTGGCTGCATAAAGTATGATATTATTAGCTTTAACTAGGGATACATGCATGCCTTCATGGATTAATGCTGTGATATGTTAAGTGTTACAATTTGGGTTGCTTTTATGAGGGTTTGATTTTTGTAATTATAACGTCATTTCGTGGTGGGTCTGCATGTATTTGCAAATTCCGTTCAACATGAACATGAACCCTGCCCTCTTGTGAAGCAGAATAGTTTTTTGCCTTGTCTTCATTCATTGATAACGTGATATCGTAGTAGTAATAGTCAACAAAGTGCTCAAACTCAAAAAAGCTGCAGTTTATAATTTCATAGGGACGAGAGACCTCAGCCTCTATTGAGGCGAGAGTATTGAATGCAATGGAAGTTCGCTGAACGCAAAAGTCCCCCAAAACAGGCCTATCACCTATTTACCACAATGAATAGTAGTCACGTATTTACAAATGGCAACAAAATTTTAAGATATTTTTCAAACAAAAGATAGTCAGTTACAGGTACATGTCTTCAACATCCATCAAATGTACCTAGTTTGGCAAACCCTTGAAATACAACACATTACAAGCTTAGCTCCTTTCTTTTCTGCAAAGCCTTGGCAAATGTGAAGTGAAATGATTTGATTGTAAATTCATATAAATTGACAAATATCACTTATTTATATTATACATGTGCTTTATCATTTTGGTTATACATATTTCGTCGCTTTTAAATACGCATACGTTAAGTATTTTATATAATATTTTCTTTGTCCCTTTAAATGCTTACAACGGTGATTAGATACCCTTTTCACATATTTTTCGACCTTATAACTTATGAACAATACGTATAATATCATTCATCTGTCTGCTATTTATCTTCTACCAATTTATTATATTATGCGAATTGCATTGTAATATTAATCTAGCACTGGGGCATGTAACGGCTAATTAGTTCATGTACAACAGTGTATACAGTAATTATTATTACCCCTTTTAGATTTAACATGGAACATTGTAGCAATAAGCACAGTTCATATTAATTCAGTTAAGTAAGACGTATTGTTAAGAAATCAACCACAAAATGAAAACACGTTTTAAAATTGTATGAAGATATTTTACATTTCATTGTGCCGAGCTGATCCGTAATGGGACAGAAGAAGAATTATGTCTTACATAATGCCAGCCACAGACATTTTAATTTGTAGCAGTACCACCAAGCTGGTACCTCCAAGAACGATAGTTGTAGCCTTTATGAAAAAGGGAGAGCCTTATTTCTCTTTATAAGAAAAAAAGACATTCTACAAGTCATGAATTGGTAGAGTATTATGCAAGTGCAGGGGAAAAATAAGTATGTGTGCAAATTGTAATTATGTCCATTTGAGAATCGTAAATTGTATTTTCCTTGTCTCTAGAGACCAGGAATGGCTAAATGGAAAAAGGCATAATTTACCTATTCGGAGAACTGTAAATGCAACGACTACAAGAATAAAAGAAGATCTCTCATAAAATGTATGAATAAATGAAGTAGGGATTACGTTTTAAGGAAGATTTATGCTTGTGTTTTAAGTAATTATTGTTGAGTAAGATTTCCAACTTGCGTAACGTCACAATTTTAAAAACATACCTATATAGAATTTTCAGCTCGAGTATTTGAAAACTAAATGGTAAAATGTAAAGCAGCTTTCCCATATAAGTAGGCAAAGAATGGCAATTACGTTACCTGAAAAAATCAGTTTACTGTCTAGTTTGCTAACGCTAATAGTACCGTTTACTGGGAGCGTAAATAAGTAAGAAGATTATTTTGTATGCAACCCGCGTTGCAAGACTTGTTTGTTTTGGCAGTTATTGCTTACAATTAAAATGCTTTTTGCACTTTATAGCTTACATTTTGAGCTGCTTAATCTTCAGATGTCATCAGTAGACAAATGCTTCTGTACGTTAAGCAAAGCGGACTGCTCGGATTCAAATCGCAAATGTTAGCCATGAGCTGAGATTTCCAGTCCAATTCTGCTTGAAACTTTTCCTCTGCTGCCGCTGTTGCTTCTGTTACTACTGCTTCATGATTTTTCCCATCGTTCACTTTAGATGCTGCTTTAGTGGTTGTAGTTTCTGTACCATCTTCATCACTGTCTTTTAGTTTTTCACTCTTGTTTTTCACTCTAGTTCTATCATGTTTTTTCTCATCACTGTCATTATCTATATTAGTAACACGGTCACTATTTCCTCTTCTATTATTAGCAACATTGTCATTATTCTCTTCACTTTCATTGTCGTCAGTTTTACTTTTTGTTCGATTTTTCTTCTTCCGCCTTCTCCTTTTTCGTTTTCTATCCTTTCTGTTCCGCCTTCGTTTTGTAGAGGCTGATTCTTCCTCTTCATTGCTTTCAGAGGACTTATCATCATCGTTTTCTCTATTACTTTCCGATGACATGGCAGACCTTTTAGTAGTGGACGAAGAATATACACTGTTTTCTGTGGATACTTCCACTGCACCATAATTATTATTCCTGTTAGTTATTTTTCCGGATTTGGACTTTGATGATTTAGAAGGATGATCTCCTTTAATTTCAATCTCATCACCTCGTCTCTTTTCCACAACCTTTGGAAAAGGACCATCACTATGATCCGGTGGCACTTTGATGACAATCACTGAAGGTGGCTTTTTGTTGTACTTGTTTTTATAGTCTATCGAAAATATGTTAGCTAGCTTGTCAGTGTCCACGTCAGTGCCTGTATTTTCTCCCGACTTTTTCTCGGCTATCATTTCATCACCGTTACTGTCATCATGATTCTCCTGGTCATGATCATGCTCAGCTTGATTTATTTCTTCTTCCCTATACTCATCATTGTGAACATGCTTATCTTGTTCCTCATTATTATTTTGAATGCCTCCAGATCGATGCTGGAATAGCATATCATAAAGACTTGACTGAGGCCTTGCCCCAAAATCCATTTGTTCTGAAAGAAAGTCCTGTATTTGACTGGCAACGCTGCTACCACCGCCATTGCTACTTGAGCCAGTAATGCCACCGTTTGCGTCACTATCCTGATGGTAAAATTGAGAATTTTCAATAGGTGCCGCAGTGCTGGTGGTACCAAATGGCCCCGGTGTGGAGTTGATGACGGTGACAAAGAAATTTTCGGTTTGGTATGTGGAAGCATAATAAGGTGTCTGTGTTGGTAAAGGAGACGGCGTCGTTGTCGTTGGTGTGGGCGCTCCATGATGTCGTACTTCAACGGCCGGAGGTGGAGTAGGACCGTGTGCTGGTAGGCCACTCCGATGTTGTTGGGTGAGTATGGAAGATAGATCTGCATTTGGTTTTACGGAGGGTGGCTGAACTGTGGTGGTCGAGTACACTCGAAGACTTCCGGCAGGGTCCATCGGGTCATGGACAATATATTTGTCTACGACAACCTGCTCTACTCCTGGAATTTGTAGTTCTTGAGGATATGCTTGATGCATACCTTGGTCATCATGTTTAAAGTCGTTAAAGTCGCCAAGATCGATTTTAAAATCATTGGCGTTATGCAAATTTGAAGATGGTCCAAGAATTTGCTGTTGTTGTTGCTGCTGCTGTTGAGCAAGTAAAAGTTTATCAAGTTGATGTTGAAGCTCTTGATGATGTTGTTGGTCTAGTGTTGGGGGCGTCACTGTCATTTGTGGTGGATTGGGTGAAGGAAGTAGGATGGGATTGTACATTTGAGGCTGTTGAACAATTTGAGGAATAATTGAAGGTACAGTTGCAGATAATCCTACGCCATCACCTACTCCAGAGGAAAGATCTGGTAAAATACCCATGCCCATTTGTGAGTGCGCCTCCCATGTTTGCACAGCTTGTACGGGAGCATCCATTGCCATAACGTTGGGGTCATTTGAGACATAATCGCGAAGCGGAGTTGTTAACGGTTCATCCAACATAATTCCTTGTCTTGCCAGTCCCTCCTTCATTTCCCATTGTGCTTGAGGTGTAAAGTGGAGCCTTGTTGGAGGAGCACCTGGAGTAGGACTAAAGGACATTGCGGTAGGAACAATTTCTTTGTGGTTCAATACAATCTTTTCTAATGTGAGGGGTTTGCCAGGTCTGATTTTTGGAATGTAAATTTCTGGCTTTTTGAAAAATTCGTGAGCGATTTTGTTGACAAAACGAGGAACAACATCGTCCATACGAACAGCAGCTTCTCTAACAGCTCCTTTCAGTGTCAATCGGTATTGCTTCGGTTTCGGGATAAAAAACTGTGGGAACACAGGGCGATACTGTATATTGTGCTGCTGATTAATATGGTGACGTTGCATGGGTTGGATGGGTTGATGATGTTGCAATGGAGGTGGAGCATGGACATGTGGTCTATGAGGAATAGCGTACACTTTACGATTGGTATTTTGAGGTTGGGGTGGTAGTGGGAGCCTGTTCTGAGAAAAAGAATGATGAAAAAGTGAAGGAAAATTTTGTTGG
>JAHZMZ010001077.1:0-40160 GCA_027743805.1 Lepidocyrtoides sp. E14 | reverse complement strand
GGTACTGCGATTCATATCAAACATTTTTTGGACCACTAGCGGCGTTTAAGTCACGCAAACGAAGGTTGGGTTTCTGAGGGTTTACACTCATCTAGTTATTTCTTAGAAAATATTGTAACAATACATAAGAAGTAAAATTATGAAAAATGAAGTGATGAGCGTAATAACTTGATTATGTAATGTGATTATACATATTCTCACACACGTAGACTATACATGGTCACTCAGCCAGTTACAATTCCCTTTAGTAATGTTGAGTGCATTTTCACGTTTATGGTATTCTGATTCGCCAAAGTGTAAGGTTTAAATGTATGAAATGTTTAAAAATTTCATGGTAAATAAATATTTGGATAAATTACTTCAGTAAAAGTAAATAACAACTGCAGGTCAGTTTAATTCAAAATATAAAATGACAAATTTTCAATACGAAAATTTAAAAAATTATTTTTTAATCAGTTAATTTTTCACCCGAAAAGGCCTAAGTTGGTTTCTTAATCCAAATAAGCCTGTTCCCACTGCTGTTGGTTTGCCTACAACTAATCTAGCTGAAGGGCTGGACAAATCGTCATGTTTTCCACACAGAGTTGCATCTCTCAAAAAGCTGACAACAGTTTCAAAACTCATTTGCTGAAGTGGACTGGCGCTGGACTCAATGCCAATTCTATTGAATGGTCTGTAAGCGCCTGAAAAGGTCATGTAGTCAGCTATAAGAGTCAAATGTCGGGGATCGATCACAATACCGTACACCTTAAACACATCTGTCATTTCTTTTACGATAACACGAGAAGCTGCTTCAATTCCGTATCGCTGAGCCATTATGTGAATATTGTTACAATGCAGTCTGTCGATATCCAAAATGTTCCTGTGGGATGCCATTGCTAGAATATTGATACCCTCCGTCTTTAAGCTTTGCGTTTCTCCGGAATTAACGATAAATGCACGGCTAATTGGGTACGTCTGATGAATCACTGACTTTTCCGCAACGTCTCGAATGACAGAAGCCATGTTTACTTTTTCACCTCCTAGTGGTATCTACAGTTAAATAATCGACAATCATTAATGCATTTTTGACATGGAAGTCATGGAACAACAACCTTCTTACTCCCTTTTCAAATCTTGAGTGGTCAACAACTCACGTTAATTTCCACGGTGCACCACTGTTCATTTTCTTGGTCAAAATCATAGTCTTGAATTAGCGAATGCGATTGTCGAACAGTAGCTACTCTCGAGTCATAATCTGCTTGGGAAACCCTTGTCCTTTGTTGGGCACCGTATTCATCATCATCATCGTCATCATCACTCTTGGGTGAATCCTTACGCTTGTCATTATCCCCCTCTTCATCATCGTTATCGTCGTCTTTTTCCAAGATAACCTCTTCTTCTTCTGGGGCATCGTAGTCTCGTTCAGTGTGTCTTGATCTCCTAATGGCCTGCGTCGCATCAGCATCATCCATTTCTTCTTCCTCGTCAGAACTCTCATGATCCTCTCCGGTGCCTTTCTTCTCTCTTTCCCTTCGCATATCACTTTCTTTATCTTTCCCCCCGTCGTCGTCAT
This sequence comes from Lepidocyrtoides sp. E14, assembly GCA_027743805.1. Lineage (NCBI taxonomy): Eukaryota > Metazoa > Arthropoda > Collembola > Entomobryomorpha > Entomobryidae > Lepidocyrtoides > Lepidocyrtoides sp. E14. The sequence goes on along the minus strand of JAHZMZ010001077.1, from coordinate 38,605 downwards.
CATCATTATTTTCATCGTTGTCAACTACCGCACTTCTTCCTTTCTTATCACCTTCCCTTGCCACTTCAAAGTCTTCGCTTCCTTTACTTCGTTTCTTTACTTTTTGCAAGGCAGCACACAATTTTTGTCGAAGAAAGACATCTTCTACATACTGCAGTATTTGCTTGGGTTTCACGCAAAAGTTTTTCGAATATTCTGACTTGTGAAGGAAAATGAACTTTAAAATATGAACTCGGCTTCTAGTATCTAAATCAATTGTCTCACGAACTTCCACCTTTTCCAGTACTTGAGCCATTGTTACTTTCGTTAAGTGTAGTCTTAATTTTTCTGCCTGTTTCTCACTGACCCCCGGTAAAAATGGAATATCCATACTAGGAGTTTTAATGTTTGCACTAGCGACCATTAGAATTTCTCTCAGTCTCGGAATACCCAAAGTAACGTTCATCTCACCTCTTCCAGCAAAATGGAAAGTGTTTAAAGTCATCTGCGTACTAGGCTCACCAATTGACTGTGCCGCAAGAACACCCACTGCATCACCTGGGACGCTCAAACTTCTTAACGCCTTATAATGAACAACATTTTCAAACGCTGAAGACAACTTTCCAGCCTTTTTCATATTCAGGAGTAGATTGTCGAGAGACTCAGAAACGGCAGAAAAATTGCATTCTGGGCGAATTTTGCTCAAAACTGGATCAGGACAGCGGCTGCAGTCTCGCTCATACTCTTCTCGTTCTGATAGAGAGAGCTGATGCCACATTTCCAAAAGATGTTCCGCCTTACGAGACCTGCCAGTTTGCGGATTAATTTCGACCAAATGATCAGCAGATGGGCCAAACTGTTCACAGAAATTCAAAAATCCTCCGCGTCTTGTCTTGCTGGTGGGGGCGCCATATTTACTGACCCATTTTACAATCTAAAAACAAGAAAATCTCGTTGAAACTTTCTATTAAAAAATTCACACAATTTTGAGGGTTTATAAATAGCCAAATACCTTCTTTTTGCTACTACGTATCAGTTTCTTGTCACCAAGTTCAGACATTCCGTTTAGCACTTTGGGATCAATAATACTGTTGGAATTGTCCTCAAGAAACTTCAACTGTTTTGGCTTCAGGTATTGCGATTTTCCTACATCAAGACCGTCCTCCCCATATATATACTGGATAACACTGCCGTCACTATCCCTGACAGTTCCGTCATACTGTACCACAACACCCTCGAGTAATTTTACTAAACAACGTTGCAGGTAACCGCTTCTACTGGTCTTTACAGCGGTATCAATTAAACCCTATATACAATACAACAAAGGAACGAATGCAAAAAAATACTTAAACAACAATTGAAAAAGAAAACAATTTAATTGCACTTACTTCTCGTCCTGCCATACAATGGAAAAAGAACTCTTGTGGTCTTATCCCGGTTAAAAATCTCCCTGCAATAAAACCACCTGCCCTTGGTGACACATCATATGGCTTAAAACTTGGTAATGTTTTTCCTGAAATCGTCATCGGAGGACGTTTTCCTTCCAACTCAATTTGACCAAGAGCACAGGACATTTGCATTGTGTTGACGGTGGACCCTTTGGCTCCGGACTGCACAAGTAGCTGGAGGTTGTTATATGGAAATATGTCAACTAAGCCATGAGGCAGACAAGCCCTTTCGTAAAATAAATAAATTACATTGAACACTCAATGTTACCTGAAATTTTACTTGAAAATGACTAAAATTATCGTATTTTACTTGTTAATCTGATTATTGTATTGGTCCAGCTGCTTTTTGTAACAAGAGTCGACAAATGCCCGTCTTTTAGGGTCCCGTGACCTATGTACGAGCTCCAACTTGTCTTTAACTAATTTTGGATCTGCATCTGGAGTTAATGATACACCAAGGGCGGCGGCAACATGTCCCACCTTACTGGCAGCCTCTGCCATAAACTGTCTACGGAGTTTATCTGCCTTGTCCTTCACCAAAACATCCTTAATTCCCAACGTAAAGCCCTCCCATTGAAGGAAATTTGTCATGAGGCGAGAAAATGCGCTTAGCAAAGCTCCAGCTGATTGATTTCCATACAATTCGTAGAATGCGTGGCACAAACCAAAAGGAGTTGCTCCTAAACTCACTTTATCAAGTATACCTGACAGTAAATACCCGTGTCTAAAAATTACCAAAGACTCGGAAAGGTCGTCGCCTTTTATTGCACCTCCTGCTTTTGCTGGATATGCTGGCTCGCGTCTCCATTCCTATAGATAAAGTTGACATTCAACGGACTTCTGTTTTATATTTTTTCGAATTTTGGTATGGAATTATTAAACTTACGTCCGATTTGATTTTTGCACCGTAAGTCAACGTCAGTGGTTGCCTTCCGGCAGGACATAAATTTCTAATAACTGTTGAGATCACTTGCTTTCCCGACCATAGGGGAAATGGTTTGATAATAGCAGGCGGTTCTGTTTCTATTCCTTTTGTGTAATTGCTTAGTGCAAAGTACACCAATTGTACATAGTCCTTGTAAGAAAAGAATCTACCCCGAACAGTCATACGCACAGCAGCAACAATGTGATCCTGAATAAGACCTGCCAATGGGGTTCCATCTTTTGGAACAAGAAAATGACTACAAACATTTACTAAACTGGCAGCCTCACTACGGGCAATATGACTCTGAGGAAAATGCGCATTCATTTCGTCGCCATCAAAATCAGCCTACAAAGCATAATCCAAATATAATGCATAAAATTCCACGCTGCGTGAACTATCAATTTTGAAGACTAAACTAATAATACTAACGTATAGGATTCTTGCGTGAAAACTTACATTATAATGTTTACAGTTGGCGTAGTGCAATCGAAAAACTTTGTCCCCGTAAAGAACTCGCGCCCTATGCGCCATTATGGAGGGTCTATGCAAGGATGGTTGACGATTGAGCAGCATATAATCCCCATTGATTAAATGCCTGTAAACTGTTTTGACTCCACTACTAAAATTTCCACCAACAGTGTCACTTGCAAGAAGACGATTGGCTTGACTCTGACGTTGATTCTCACTACCAGGATCCAGCCGAACTAATTTGCCAGATTCATCTTCAACGGCAACAGCTCCTGGATGTACGTTTGGTCCATTCAACACCATCTTTTTCAACATGTGTACGTTCCAAGGCGTAACTGGTGTGGGGAAAGTAAGAACTTTAGCAAACACGTCAGGAACACCAATTTCTTCGGTGTCAATATTAGGATCGGGGGTAATGACAGTGCGCGCCGCAAAGTTCACTCGTTTTCCCATCATGTGCATTCGAAATAACCCTTCCTTTTTCTCAATCACCTGCTTTAGTCCTAGCATAGTGGAGGCGGTGGCGTTAGAGACTTTACTTTTCTCCCGATCCATTAAATGATCTACATCAGCTTGAAGTTCATTCCAGATAGTTTCCAGTTTTTCAGAGTTTGAGCTTCCATTAATTCCTTTAAGAGCATTTATGGCTTCTACTGACAAAGAATCGTCTCCCTTATTAATTGCTATGCTCGCATAGCTCAACATAGTGCATGAAGTTACTATGTGGCGTAGCGCAATATTCTGTGGGTGTTCCATCATTTGGTTATTGACCATTTGCGCCTAAAAGAAGGAGATCAAATCAATATGTTATTCGATATCTTAACGGGAGAAAGTAGGGAGGGAGGGAGTAGTTACTGTTTAACCTACGGATCTGTTTTTGGGTGGTGGTACACCAACCACTTCTACAAAAAACAAATCTGTTGGATATTCAGCAGTTGTTGTCTGTAAAACAGGAAACAATGTCCTTATCAGCTCTGACTCCTTCTCCCAAACTTTTCTCAAGTGATTCCTAATGAAAAAATTGCCAATTAATGCAAATCCATCATCAATAAGAAAATTATAAGGCATTGTCAATCAATCGGCTAACTCCTTACATTGCTTCTATCGGTGTCAAGTACTTTTGTGCACCAGGTTTTTGAAAACGTCCACCAGGTCTAAACGTGTTATCCAGCAAATCTTCAATAGTCTCTTCCGGAGCTGCTCCACCACCAATCATAGAGTATACTATCCTTGACTCAAACAACATTAATTTTCTGCATTTTGCTCCACATATTGAACATGTATGGCGCATTTTTGCACAGCCAAAGGCCCGTTTCAATACGGCATGCTTTAAAGTTTCCAGATTTTTTGATGAAGCTTTTGATACTGATCGTTTCTTGATGTCTATAAAAATTAATGAAATTATATTCTACATGAACCCAAAATCTCAATTTATCTCTAACGACGAAAACAGTATATTTGTTGCTAATTCCTACTTCCCCCTTGCCTTACCTATTCCCTTATAAATATCGTTGAGGTACTCCTCAAACTTCATTCTAGCTATATGCTCGTCCGCAGATCTATGACCGCCACCGCGTTTTTTCCCTTTTTCTTCTGCTTCATTAGCCAGTAAATCTGAAACAATAAACTCAGCCTCCTGTGCTTCCTTCAACAGTCCATCATTTAGCAACTTCATTTGCGTTATAGTCAAGTACTTAATGTGTCCTGGAACAGTGATATTGTGACACTCCAAACATGATAGTCGACACAGCAGCAACATTGTTTTACTAAACAATGGATTTATCACAGGCAAGGGTAGTTCGATTCGACCAAAATGACCTGGACAATGTAGGAAAGTCTGTTGACAGGTGGTACACAAGCCACCTTGGTCAAAAGGTCCTACAATTTGAAGCAAATCATAATCAACTTTTAAAGATAAGTTCTGTTCTTTTGGCATCGATTGACAAGCAACCTAGAAATTCATTAATGACATTCATTTTACAGGAAAATTTACCCATGGCCAGATCATAAAGACCGCCCGGTAACGGATGTCCCAATGCATTGAATGATAATGGCGTGATAACTTTAACAACACTCAACTTTCGAATTTCTTCTGCAGAGTACAAACTGAACGACAACCCATCCAATTTGGAATGGATTGGTCCGGTGTGCACAAAAACTTTTCGCAACATTTTGTTACACAAGTATCACAAAGGTAAATTATGATATTAACACTACTATCAACTGCTAAATTGTAGGATCATCTCTTACTTCAATTGACTTTGTCATTTTTAAAAACACATGCTTTAAAAACACGAAAAATTGCGACAATTGATGTCAAATCAGCCAGCACGTGTAGTAAGTAAATCCATGCTTATCCGGATGATGTACTGCTCCAAATAAACTGACTTGTATACCGCCAAGTCTAGCAATGCCCCAATTGTCTTTGTTCTCCTAAGCTAGGCACCTGTGGTGTCACACTGACACTAGCAGCAACGCCATAGGCTGTCAACCTCTTTCTACGATAAAAATATGCTATCTTTTCTCCCTCTTCGTATTCGCACTATTCGCAGACAAACCACAGCATTAGACTCTATCATCAGATTTAAATTCTTAATCGATAGTTAAAATGTACCAGTGCTCTATTAATTTGATGATTTCAATGGACTAGAATGATTTAGATTTGTAGAATGTTTCGCTATCGCTCCAGTTATGTGTGTATCAATCTTGATGCATAAAATAAGTCTTTTAGCGGATGCAATAATTATTCAATTATTTTTAATACTTCATTTTATTGGTTAAATATGGTCAAAAATGCTATACATCTTCCTGAATCGAACGTTTGGAATTAGTATGACACTTTCTTTGACATTTTACTTCCGTTATCCCAGATAACGGAGAAAATGGCACTGGTAAAAAAATTGTTTCTCTTTCGTGTTATGAGGCATCGCTCCTAATCTCACCACTATATACTGATTTTATCCACTAAAGGAACTCTGTTTACGTATAAACTATATTGTGTAACGAGATACATGTATATCTAATCATTTAGAATAATAATAATAATAATAATACAATAATAATAGTATATAGGTACAAAGTACAAACAAAAGTTGAAGTGTGATATATTTTAACAATAAGTATATATCTCTTAATTTTCTCTGCTTGTAATTTGTGCATAAGCAAGCTTCTGGTAAAATCATGAATATTAACCTACATTTGAAAATCTTCTGTTTACTAAACCACGGGTTAATGTCGACCAGCCGACTCTCCATACTTATAATGGTCTACATTATTCTTTTATATTAAAATTACGTATAGTAACTTTGTGACTCCACTTTTTGAGTAAATAAGTTTATAATCTAGCGTCATGTTGTGCAACAAACTGCAACTGCAGCGAGGCAAATCATGTCAGTCTTCATATATAAGGAAGGTGTATACAAACCGATGAACCATTTTCATGATTTAATTTGGGATGCATTAATTATTATCGCAATGCGACTAATTAGTTTCTATTGTAGTCATTTGAAAGAACTGGGCTAAGGCATTTCTCTGGAAATTGTTCAAGCAATACTGACATCCATTCTTGTTTGTTGCAACCATAAATGTTAATCTTTTCCATGGTCCTTCTCGTGATGATGGGTTTGAGAAAACTCCAGCCCATTGTGAAAACCCAGGGAGCTAGTAGAGTAAAATATTAAATATTATTTATGAACAAGTTCTCATGAAAAAAACCTGAGTTTACGATAAAATTTTAAACAAGTTTCAAGTTAAACTTACCGTTGATAATATAAAGTTTCTTGATAAGTTCTGGGTAGCATTGCTCAATTTTCTGGCATCCTTGGAAAAACAGCTTCATGGATGCAATATGTGAGACTTGACCATAGGTAAGACCATCCAAATCAACAATTACATTTCCCTGGGAGTCGCATTCCTCCACTGTTTTTAAACCATGCTCAATCATTGCGAACGCCCATCGAAGCAAGTTCTCTCCTTCCCCGTTTTCAACCAACACCTTTCCATTCCATTTTCCTACCATCACCCACATAGCTGTGTAAAACAAAAAAAATCACAGGAATTATTGTAATGTTATTCTTGGGGCTGAATATTTTTATAAAAATTGTGTATGCTTTGTCCTCAATCGCAATACTTTTCAGGTACAATTATGGTTTATTGTGCAAAAACTAAATTGTTTGAATACAATGCAAAAAAACTGGAATACTTAATAAGCAAGACTGTGCAACAATAGAATACATATGAGAAAAACTTGAGTAACAACTTTGCAGACCTACCCTATACATTTTTACGCATATATATCTATAATCTATACATACATAATGTATGTATGTACGTATTTACATGCACGAATACACACCTGGCATGACATTTTTAACTTTGATTTTTGATTGATATTGCATGTTTGGTTGGTCGGGTGCATGAATAATAATAATAACTAGTCAGGTAAGAAACATTTAGATGTACCCGAATGAACTGAATTGACTGAATGTGTTGAAGAGCATCTTAGAGCCTCATTTAGCATCTACGTTTTAAACACTACCTAATATGCCTCTTTCTTGTAGAATCATTATCTATTATCAGGTAATAATCGAATGTAGGTACGTTATGTTTGATTTTCCAGAATTGTTTGACCTTCATGGGAATAAAAGAAATAACCCCTTGCATGAATGCCCAAAGTAGCCAATGTATTCTACCCAAAACGCTGGTCAGTCATCTTAATAGATGTGTAACATGCCATCTTTGTCTCTCTGTGAACCTCTTATCTCCGCCGTACTCAATTAGAGCTTTTATCGTTATGCTGTTTCATATCTTTGTCATTACCTAAGCTCAGTGATAAAAAGAAACTGGTTACTACTGCACTGCAGTTCATCCTGGCCTGACACAAAGTTTTCAAGGTTGTAGTAACTGATAAAGAAGGCCTGGGAATATTATCAGAACAGAAATGTGCATATCAAAGGGAATGAATGAAATGCCAATATGATGGAATCAAATGATCGGTCGAACATAGTCCATGAACTGAAACTGAACCCCAGTGTCAACAACGGCAAGTATGATAGCATCATGAGGAGAAGCAAATTGTGATTGAAAACTGCACAGATTAAATACGAAATTTGTAATCATTCCAACTGACCTGGAGAACCTTCGTAGTCCGTTCCTGAGAACTGATAAGCCATTTCGTTTTTATAGTAAGGAGGGAACTCCCAATTGGCGCAATTTTTTATGTCAGTTTCCTCTCGCCAGTGCAAAGCCTTTAAAAGGGCAAAAAGGGGAACGTTAACGATTAGAAGGATGCGTTACAAAGTTACATTTTTACCACCTCACAAAAGTCACAAGGCGTGAACAAAAGAACTGCTGGCATTGCGTTGTTGTTACAATGATGCAATTCTTGATTTCATTGTTTTGTAAATATTATTTTGTTTGGCTTACATAGCGTATCATATCCTCAGCCTTTTTCACATCGTAGTTCCTAGCTCTAAGAAAACGTAAAAGGACCCAGTCGTCTTGTTTCAGATCGAGGACGGCTTCCTTGAGCTAATTGTTGCACGCACACACACACACAGAAAAAAAGTAAACAAATATAATTAGAAAGGTGCGTAAACTGCAGCATTCAGGAAGGAAGGACATAATTTGTAAAACGAGTTTGTTATGTAGCCAACCACCTCCGCACCAAAACGAGAAGTGATGGCAAATTTTGCAACAAGGTAATCTTCTTACCATATTAAGAGATTTCATCTCTTCCGGTTTAGCTTCGGACCGATATCCGACCATTTTGTCACTTGATGATATTGTTTGTTGTTAACGATGAGTAATAATAAAACTTTTGAAAAACAATACTGTATATTTTGTAGTTTGCTGAAAATGTCACTTGGTTCAATGTATATTAAGCGGTATTTCGTTCAACCAAAGATTAACGTGTGAAGTCGTTATTTCAATTCTTACTTTGCCCCAAAAGGAGAATTAAAAGATTATAGTTAGCTTGTTTGGGTATGTTTGTGTATCTATTTATCTTGTCACAATATTTTTGTGTGATACCAGAGAGCTCTTTGCTGCTGCTGGACCTGGAGAGCTTCAAATCTTGACTGGCTTTGAAACTGAAAAGCTGCCGCGATATATATATATACGAGGAGATCTAACTAACTCTCTCTCGAGTCTGGTTTTAAAAAATGGGTATTTTTTCAAAAAACTTGCACTGACTACTGGCAAAGGTGCACTGAATGAGGATGACTGTGTCTGATGGTCAGCACGTACGCCAAATTCTTAGGTTACTACTACTGGGACTTGACGTCGATATGAGAGACCTATCTTGTTAAGCTGTAATATTACAATACAAAGTGGTAGGACGAGAAAAAGATCCAAAAAGGTATAATATTATACGCAGTACCAAGTTCTTACGACAAAATTCAATAAGAAAAAAAACCTGCATGATGACATGATCACGGTATGGTGAAGATGTGAGTTTGCATTGTTGTTTGTTATTATTATACTATTATCACAGGAATTTTTTTTGCTCTACCTGCATTCATAATATTATTATTATGCATCTTTTCTGTACATTAATGTTACATTATTTCATTCTATTCCATAAATAACCAAGTGTGTAGGAACTGTTCTCATGTAATACATACACACTATTACACACCATAAAACTATCATGCTTTTTACTCACATTTATTAGAACTGAACAACGCATTATGATGACCAAATTGACCAATGATGCATCATTTACACAGCATTTGCTGATTAACATTCGTACATATGTGTATCGTTTACAAGTTTAATTGCGCCAACAGTAACAGGTCAGATCATACGCGGTAGTATTTTTTTTTCGCAATTCTGTCTTGTGGGAATACTGTGTAATTTAGTCTGGTCAAGTGGAGACACGCGCATCCATCTAGGTACATCTCATTATCTCATTAATGCCTTTGTGTATCAAATGCTGACATTCTTCATTTGTCTAGATATTCCTCTTATTCCCAGCCAGCCGCATTTTAATTAGGTATATCGCGTTTTGAAAATGAAAGGAAGAAAGCACTATTGTGTTTCCTTGGGCTAATGATAGTATTCAATTTGGAGAGAATTTTCTGCACAAGTATGATTCATAGAACTAATAGTTGGTTTGATGAACTATAAAATCAAGATATATATGTATAGGATACAGATGAGAGAGTTGGACGTAACCTGTGTCGGCGAGGTTAATAAACACACCTGATCTGTGTCCGTTTAATACTTTCTAATAAATGTGCATGTGCAAAATGGAATTAAATTGACAGGGAAATGCAGATATAAATGTAAAATAAATGCATTCACTGGTTAACAATGTTTTATCAGTACGATGTAATAGTAATACATGCAATTAATGCAATTCCCATATGAAATGTTGTAGTTTTTTTCAAGTGTGGGGCGTTGGATGATGAGTGTTACGTGCAGGTAAAATAAGCTTGTTCAAAAATACACACTTTCATGTAAAAATGGTGAGATGAAAAGATTAGATAAAAAACTGCTGTAAGGTGAGCTAATAGTAAAACTGCTACAAATGTCTTTTATTGAAAGGCGAATATATATGAATTAGATTTACTGTGCGAAATTCAACTCACATCGTTTTATAATTGAATCGTGAAATAATTAGCATTACACCCTTTCTAAGAATTCTTGAAATTGTTTCAATTTCATATTTCAAATATGCCATTTTTTGCAGAAAATATGCATGTCAGACTGCTTCTATACTCTTTGTTTGATGGACTTTTAAGCTACATTTACAGTGTCATAATTACACTCTTAATGTGCAATTAAAAATAACCCCTTTTATATATTCAAATATAAAATTGTTATGTGCGTGTGAAATGTCATGATTTTTAGCAGGATTTTCAATCATTATCTTTTTAAATGTCGACTGTTCTACAGCATGTACATTTTCGGTCTTTGTTCTCGCTTTAGCCTTTAACCTCGCTTTGTCCGGCTCCGTTTTGAGCCTTTTGTTTCTTTTTGCAGTGGCATAATTATGTGAAAATGACATTTCCAATTAAAATACAGTGATCAGGCACCAGGTCACATCGATCATGTATGTCTAAATGAAAACGACCACGTCACATAGACGAGCTAAAGACAACTAGAAATTCCCACGTGTAAGACTTGTCTTTGTAGTTGTACTCTGGTAAGTATTAGAGAAATAGTCGTGTTTTAAAACTGCAATTCATTTCATTTAACATAAATGCTGCAAAGTGATGTGATAATACAAAGTAGAAGTAGCTTAACAAAAACGCTTCTTATCATCCCCTCCCAAAAGGTATTGCCATCGATGTCATATAAAGTGCACCCCTGCTAAATGTTTGAGTAAAAATTTCCTTAGCTGTTTATAGGCGTATGCCTATATGCATTGGACTGACCGATACATTTAGAATACTGTAGATAGGTATGCAACTCTTAAACAGGGCTGACTAAGTACTTTTGAAGTCAAAGCAAGACTTGAACAATTTAAATGAAAATTTGCCATACCGGCTAGTGAAAATACAAGTTGGGCAAATAACAAGCTTTCGGAATAACAACTACGAGTAAAAGACTTAATGTGGTAGAAGCCTATTCCTCATGGGTCACGTAGGCCAGGGCCAGTGGACACTTGTCGAAAATGGCAAAACTCCAAGTTGGCAGAATTGATCTCGAACTCTCGTACGTTTTCCTTGTTTTTTTCTTAGAGTACCTCCATGGTAAAGTCAAGGGACTCTAAATGTCAATCAGTCTACACTGGAAATGAGCGTTCCAAACAAATCTTAATGAATCCATTTTTGGCTTTTGTCATGCTAATTGGTCACGTTCACGTCTTCAATTTTTTGCCGTTTCTGTCTATGCAAGTTTACGATGAAATCATAGCCATGTTGATTAAAAGAGAACTACTAAAAATATTTATGTTGCACAGCGGGTGCAACGTAGTATGTAGTAGTGCCACCACCGTGGTGTCAACATGTCATGCATTTCTCGAAAATTCATCTCTTTTCTATACAGTACAAGTACAGACTACAAACAAGACTGGTTCCTAGATGAAAAACTAATAAAGGATGCAAAGCTCAAGTGTTGCTTGTACAAGTAAAGGGATAGTCTACGACGAGGAAAAATTTACATGCGCGATAGGTAGACCAGTAGACATCAAAAACCAAAAAAAAAAAAATCAAATTAAATATGCAGAATATAAAAGAACAAAGCTGCCTACTTATACATCCGAGGGTCCAGTATTCAAATGCCCGTTTTACTGCCAATCCTTTTTATTGGCTACCTATCAAATTTATATATGTAATTCATTAGTTTCGTCTTGCTTATGTAAGCTCTTTAAAATTCCGCCAATCCAATACACAACTGGAGAAACGGTGGATGATAATGGATCATGTCACAATTTACTGCTAGTGCAATAAAAAATGTTGAATTGTGTATACATGTACTGCATTTTAGGGTAGAGTAAAGAAATATCTGGATACATAAAAACTAAAGTGTGCATAGTAGGTACATACCCATACATGTGTACCTACATTTTTATGCAAAGCTTATTGAGTTTATCTAAACGATAACCAGAGTGCACGAACTACGAAGCGAAGTAACAATGATTAAATTAACCAGGTAAGTTATTTCTATAGATGTGGTAACACCTGTACACCCGTGTATCTACTTTGATTTATTTTATTTTATTTTCTTGGATGCGCAACATTCTTGTTCGAATTCATGTTTTCTAATTGAGACCGCATGTATTCTTATTGACCAAGTATGTCTAGGTACATTTATTCATATATTATGCTTATGTGCATTTTTACAAGGTTTAATTTATCATACACGTGTAAGCGAGTAATATTGAATTATATACTGTGTAGTTACAAATGTTGTCACGAAATTCATTTCTGTCTGTGTACTGTGGGCTTAATGTCTACTCTTTTCGTATTTTTTCTATCATTTGTGGTGACAAGACTACTGTCGACTGGGAATAACCCTTCCAATAAACTATGAAGAGTCGTCCATACAAAATTATTAACAGTTCTTCAAACTGAAGTAAGACAAATTCCAGGTGGGTGTTAGCATCAGGAAGAAAGCCTTCATGAGATATGCGTATCTGATGAACTTATTATACTTGGTGATGCTGTTGTCCGTTTCATTTCCTGAGCGGGCAGGTAAACAATATTTTAAGTTCAACGTTGAGGACTCTGACCGACCCCTTTGAACAAGCCTAGAGATTGTTTAGTTTAAGAAGATCTCTTAGGATTTTCGTGTTTAATCTGAGAAAAACAATATCATGAACGACAACGACAATAACGGGTAAGAAATGGGATATTTCTTGTCACGTTATCATGAAGTAGCATCGCATATCTCATGTACAGGTCATTAGTCGGCCAGCCAATGACCTTGGAACCTGGAAGGGCAAGAAAAAATACCAGTTTGTCGTCACATCCACCTAATCCAGCAAGATGACAATAATTGTTTTGCTCCAGTCACACTATTTACAAAAAAAACAACAACTTGAACGCGTAAATACTACGTAGTAGTTGAAGAACCGCGTGCCAAACTGCGTAAATGTTTTTAAAATGCCATTTTACTCGGCCGATGGTATTGAATGCAGATACACAGCAGAGTATTGCAGAGTGCAGACTAGGAAATGTATAATGAAAATGCACAACGGCACAACTGTTACTTGGATTTTTTTTTGTTCGCCCGTTAACTTATTTACAACGGTCATTATTATGTGAACTATGCAGAGTTTAGAGTCAGACAACAATAGTTGTATTGCCACTGTTAGTACTGAGAAGCCGGAAGAGGTGCGATATCATAAAGTTACAACTATGCAGCAAGATCGTGTGAAAAACACAAAATTATATTGTGCGAGTGAAAAGCTAATTTCGATTTAGGGTCTTCTACTTTGAAATGAAGCTGTATAATATTACGTCAAGATTAGAAAAGTTGTTCGCTGAGAGGAGAAAAGCCAATGACCACTAATTTACAATAAAATGATTATTGCATTGAATTGCTGATACCTTACACGTGCATGCTCTCACTTCCACGTATTGGCGATCAAGGTTGATTCTCTTCGATTTTTTGCAGTCATTAGTTCAACCCTTCTTAGACTGAATATTTGAGGTAGAAATTGGAGGCTAAAGCTACTTTTTACATTTTATCTCTCTTAACACTGGAAATTCCTCGAAGCTTGACTTTGTTTGAACAGACGGATGAAAAGGTCTATAATGATGATGTACCTACGCTTAAGTCGTATTAATAATGACGTAGAGATAAACTGTGACGCTGTTCTCATTTTGATACATTCTTCATGGTCAATTGGTCATATAATTTTTTTATGAATGAATTCTGAAATTAAGAACAAGATTAAAAGGTTGTTTTTTAAAGCGTCGGCACCGCAAGAAAACTGCTTGGATTGAAAATCTGGATACATATGGGTACTCAATACTCACACCATTGCCGACTAAAGGGAATTTCCTCTCGTTGGCAATAATATGGCAATGTCACTCATTAATTAACTTGCATGCGAATTGCGTGCAAGTTATTGATTTTGCCCGATAAGTCCGTTTATTCACGCTTCAGCTGCCGTGCAATAGCTTCGTTATTATCACAGTTCGGCTGCGTTCAAAGAGCTGTGAGCCACTAGAAACGGTTATCAGGTCATTAATTATGTATAATATACTAACAACGTTTAAAGAAGATGAGTCTAGTCTAACTCGGTCTACTTTGAAAAGGGAGGTCACAGGTCAAATACTCTCTGGGACGTTGTCAAATAGTGTCCCACGTTGTGACAATATCGGGTATCGTAGTTGGGTGGAATATGTTAGACATTATATTAAGTTATATTGATATATGATAATATTGGCAATGTACATTGGGCATGTAAGTTGTCCTCATGCTCACTGCAAATTACTCATCATCATTAGCAGTGTGCTCAAGATGTACGTTTGTACGTACTTTTTCTGCTTTGTAAAGATTAGTATAAGTTTTAGTAAAAAAGGCTAAGACTAGCAATATGAATAATATTGTTATATCTGATTTAGACAATTTACTTAACTCTGAATGACTCGAGGATGGGCATAAGTATGCATGCGCATTATTTTATGGACATGTTCCGTAAAACATAATAGTACTGTACTATTTGTTATATAACAAATAGCTTTTGGTCTTCATATATTTCTCAAAGAGGTTGTACACGGCACGAACCAATTTTGTTAAGGTTAAAAAATTGAATTAATAAAAGTGCTAAATTAAAGTTAAATTAGTGTGCACCGTAAAAACTGTCATGACATGAATGTAGCAGGATTTCTTGTCGCTGTCATATGCAGTACCAGTGGTACTCACTTTCATACCAATTGTATTGACACAGTCCTTCCTAGGAACTTGCGTGGATTAGTTTCAAAAATATTAAAAGAGGAGTTGGCATACGTCTTTTATTTGCATTCCTGGTTGGTGTACGTATTAGTATTTCAATATATTTTCTTTAAAATATTTAAGCATTTGCCATATAATGCTTGAATCAAAACTAAAAACGAGAGAATGGTGAGACATTAGTGACAGCAGCTAGACCTTACCTGGTATAACAAGTCATCATCATTATAATTAACAATATTCTTATATATTTTTTTAGTACATCAAAGAATCTGCGTCGTACTGTCACTGTCTGAACTGTAGACGTGTTTTGATTTATCGCCTTGAACCTGAGCTGTTTCGCTCCATGGTATAGGTTTTAGATTTTTGAAGACTGAAGGTACAATCTCTGATTGTACTCTGATTATCAGAGTACTTGCAATACATGTTGCTGTAAGACCAGGTTAGGCTCATTCTCTAACAAATTGCTAACATTAAGGCAGTATTTACAGTAGAATTTTTAGCCATCATACCACCGCATACATATGACGCGAATGGGTATGATCATTTTATATAAACCTCAGGTATCAGTTTTCATTTTCATCTACAGTTTGAAAACTGCAAAATACTCTCCTTCCAATTTTGCAAATTGACGTTTGTGAAAGGAAAGATTATTCAAAATTCATGAAACAAGTTGGCCTTCCTTCATTGGACTCTACACAAATAGGTACATATAAATACAAACCATGGGCATCAAATGCTGATAGTTCCTAAAAGAAAAGAATAACGTATAAAGTGATGATGATCAACTCTACTTGGATTTTTTTTGCAAGCATTTTCATCATTTTTCGACTCAAGTTTTTTGTGGATGCAGTGCTGCATACAAATAATTCAGCTCAACCCTTTCAATACTACCTTAAAAAGCCGTCCATACACGAGTATCGCAAATTATTGGGCTACACACAAGTTGTAATATATTTTTGGTTGGGTCTAAAAGGTAGAAATTGGTTATATTTTATGCATGCGAAATGCCCTCTCCATCTCTATCATAAACCTTTATCTGCTAAAAAATTTACGTTGAAATGTACACACGTAAAGCTTTTTCGTGGTAAGTTTTGTCAAAATTTTTATTTACTACTCAGTTACGTTAGCAAGCTACGAACTAAGCACTAACTCGAACCCTTGTCACACTATCATCAATATCATCATTAAAACATTGAATTTCAATGCATTGATTATACATATCGATATATACAACACTCATTATACTACTTGATTTTTAAATATAAAGAAGAGTCCAGACCAGTTCCAAATTATAACTAGTGCTGGGGCTAAGCCGTGTTTTCATTTTTTTATCACAAGTAAAGAACAGCACAACACCTAACTACAAAATATTAAATAATTCTAGTCACTCACAGAATAGTTATTTGTAGGTAAGACATTTTAATGTACTCGTTGCCATTTGCAATCAAGTTATGTAAGTAGACGCCAGATCATTTTCTCTTGTAAAAAATACCCATACAACCGTATTTTTTCGGAGATATTTTTTTCATTTCTAAACTTCAATGCAAGGTTTCGTAATTAATAAGCATGGTATGGTAGCATACATTACATTAAATACGAAAGTACAATAGGTATAATATTTTACTTTAATCCATGGTTAGTTAGCTACAAACGAGTCATCATCAGATTTAAAGCAATACAGACATCAAGTCATAAAAACCTCGACATTGTTGTACTTGACTTCAATGTCACCAGTGACCACTTGCCAAAAAAACTTGTTTCCAAAAAATGCAAATAACTCTTTTCAAACACAGCGCATATCCGATACAGAGAACATCCGATTACTTATTGTACCTTGTTATCCATAAAAGATCTAAACTACTCTTACATTGTCTCTTGGTACTAGACGTGAATCTTTCAACATTTCGGCATAACATGTTTACTCCTTGTCAGACACTAATGTGCACAAAATGCATGATATTTAGAAGTTTATACATTCCTGTAACTTTCCGCTAAAAATAAGCCATAACAATAAAGCATACAATAACATGCTTGTACCAAGTGGGTCGAAAAATCAGCAAAACTGAAATCTCTATTATTTTATTTCGAACAAAGCAACCTAACTTGCTTCAAGATAGCTACAACCCCTGATGAAAATTGTTTTTATGTTGTTCTTACCTAAATACTATTCTCCTTGATCTTTTGGACAAGTCTCCAAAATACGCAGTACGAAACGCCATGTAATCTCAAGTTTATCCGACAATGCGAATGAGTTGAGTGACGCAGCAAAGCCCATGTCACGCTACGACCCACCTCAACAATTGGTTTGTTTCATTTTCATGAGTTTAATTAAAGTGCATTAACAAAGACTTAACACGAATCTTAGAAGATGATAATTTATCCGCTTATTTTCTGCATATTAATAAATTGTAGCTTTGTCTTTGAGTAGTAATAAAATATCATGCTTAATAGACCACGAAGAACATGTACATGGAACTGGCAAAGTTGCGATTTGGTACATGCAAACTCACAACTAACGATAAAATATTAAACAAGTTTTTGTATCTATCCTCTCAATGCAAGGTTTCATTTCGCATTCTACAAAATTCTACATAGGTCAACCCAGTAAACTCTCTATATTCTGCATGTACCAGCGTCGTACATCTTTATATTCTGAACTGCAAGGGGCACAAAAGACAAAAATTTATACATCAAAACTATGTACTCATCCTTACCGTTATTTGCTTTGTTGAAAACGGCAAACATCGCAAGCAAAATGACGGAGTACTCATTAAATCAATTTTCAGTAGACAAAGAAGCATTTTAGTGCAAAAATTACTAGCAACTACATTTCTTGATACTTCCTTTACACAAGTAAGACATGTATTTGCCATGCATCTTTCTTTTGCCTGTGTATTTACAGATATAGGCTTGAACTTGGGCTAGATTCTGACATCTGAAGCTCCAATACCCACTCACTTCTTTCCTTCCCGCATCAATTTGACCAATTGTTTTAAATAAAAACGGTACACATTATCTAGTCTGAGCTATTTTCAATTGAAATTTTGTCTAATGTCCGTGCATATAGCAGCATCTCTTATAGTAGCAAAACTCTGAAAATATCTTAAGCTTACACCCCTGAATTCCTAAAATAAAAAAATAATCTGCAAAATCCTCTTACATAAGATGTGTACAATAAATATACTGACTCACTCTCCACCTACGTAATCCTTGTAAAAGATGCTTAAAGGGTCAAGAAGAAGAACAAGTGATTTTTACCAAATCCTTTTCCTCGTCATAAATGTACAGACCTATATGCTTTTCATGAGTGAGCAAATACAAGTCTCGTATACAACTTCTGCAACAACATGCGAGGACAACAACTAAAACTACTTCTGCAATTTCTGCAAAAGGTACCAAAAACCATTACAGTACCCATAATATGATGGCTCATATTACAATAGGTATAATATGCATTATTAATGTTTGAAAAAAGAAGCCGGTTATTACTTTCATTTACCAATCTTATGTTGTTTGGTGTGTGTGTGTCATCATATCTTCACAAATATAAAAATATATGCGCATGTATATATAGGTACCTTTGTAAAAAAATTGCAAAAAAACTGCTTATCTGCTGTGCACATTTTACACCTGTGTACATGCATCCTTTTAAGCTGTACATATAGTTTCGCAGTATGATGCTTTTACTCAATAGTTATGAACGCATCCCACCATTGATTATTATCATATCGTCATTGTGTCCATTAAAACACAGTAACAAGAAGGATGTGCAAAGAGCAGTAGTAGTAGCGAGCAACTATTGAACTGTGATATAGTGTGCCTGTTATGAATGTATCGTATCAAGTGCATTGAATGAGGAACGAGGATGAAAGGAATGACGTACGTCGTGTGTGCTTTTTTGCACTAATTTGACCTGCCTTGGCATCCATTCACGTAAAAAGTATCTCTGAGCTATTTATTAATAAATTATTGTAGGTAGAAGGATGTACGACTCATGTATGTTATTGTTATTCGCGGGGCTAATGGTGACGATGATCTTTCTTTGCACAAGGAATCGATTAGACGCATGAAAAAAAAAACTCATGGTTTATTATTTTGCTAAAGTTTGAGGAAGGAACACCGCGGAGGATTTTTGCGTCTGACTACAAGGTGCTCTTCTAGAAAAGTTTAAAAAAATGTTTGTCAGCTAAAATCTTAACACAGTATACATAATATTCTATTTAAAACAATTGCGTCAATTTTGTCCATCAGTGCATTGTGCACATATTCAAGTCAATGTAAGCTATCAATGGAAATATTATGAATGTAGTAAATAGTGTGTTTATAAAAATGCTAGACTAGATACTCATTCATGAGGAATTCTTGTAAATATTTTTCCTTGGCTGATATTATTTATTAAAAGGTACACGCTTAACAATTTTAGTAAAATGCATCTTGTATACCTTTATATGTACGTTAGATTGTACTAAATGTTTAATCATTTGTCATTTACACAGTGTTATTCAACTCAACAGTATCAAGAACTGTCTTTGAACTTTGCATCAAGTTTAACTTTAATTGACTGCCACCGCTATAAAAACTGACAAGTTGATTTACCTTTACGAAGTTAAATGGCTTTGCTCCGCCATGACCTATGTATCAAATATTGGCTGATGTATGACATGACACGTCTTACCTAACAACGTTCGACGCAACTACCAATGCCTATGAGATAATGAAAATGAATGGTCTCGTCTAATTATGGATTTATCTAAACCGACCATGACCATGCAAAGTAAAGTTTCTTCAGTAAAGTAAAAATATCAAATACGCACGATGGTTTAGTGGCATGACCTCAAAACGACAGCAGCATTAGCGGCAAACTGGAAACGACTTAATGAGCTGGATTTTCAAGATGTTTCAAGATTTATGCAGCAATTCTATTTATAATGTTTGCACGTGCCGTCATTTTCCTTCCTTATCTACTAACCGGATACCCATTATCATGCAAAATTAAATGAAAAGACCGTTAAATATGACACGAGTATGATCTCAATTGAAGATACATACAAGTTTTGTTTAAAAAATATGTATAATTACGTGAAAAATCAGAATTCCCGATATTTTTTGCTCTCGCAATTAACATACTTAGTAAATCAGGACAAGGAAATGCCATGAATATACAAAATCGTTTATTTCCTGTCTGGTCATAGGGCATATTATTTAGTATTTACCTTTAAAGGTAAACCAACCAGATACAGCATAAGTGCAAACACCCTTTGAGAAGAGTTGCATGTATAACACTTCAAAATAAAAGAGGATGGACAAAATTGAAAATCACATTCATTCATCAATCAGTTTTGAATTCTTTACGGGTTTTGAAATATAAACCGCAGTGTTTTTTTACATTTTCAAGTCTGATCATTGATGATGGTAGTATCTCTAATATCCGTAATCACTTTTTCCCGGTAGTCTCATTACACTTTAATGCATGCGTATACTAGTACGCAGTGTATAAAGTGCCACAATGGATGATTGGGAAATGAATTTATAACGTAACATCAATGCGAACATAACTCTTGATTTCACATGTTCAGTCAGTCCATACTGAATGAAAAACCGATTTTTTCCGAAACCGAAATCATTATTATAAAAAAAATGATCTGACAAACTAAGGGTTTCATTCGTTCATCATCATTTTTCTGCTGAAAGAAAACCAAAAATTGCATTCAATTCACAACAAAATCCTATAAAAACAATCATTATGTCTTGTAAAAGGTCAGACTCGGAAAATAGTATATGCTCAAGCGACGAACTTAGAATGTACTTCGTTTGAGTCATTCAGAGAAGACCTTGAACTTGAGCTATAAAGCAGTGCAGTGCAATGATACCTACATGCAATGTAACTGGAATGATTGGCAAAACTACTAAAAGCTGAGCATCATCATGAGCGAAAAAATAAGCAGACATACCTACTAAAAACACATATTACATTCATACTAGTTATACTTTTTAAACGTAAAAAAACAACCAAAATAGACAACAAAAACAATACTGATAATTATGTAGTTGTACATTAACGGACGATGACGGCCTAACGAGAAATAGTTAATTTTGGAAAAATAATGCGTCAAGAACTTTTCACTTTTGCTTATTGACACAAAAACTAATGATACGGGCTGTCATTGTGGCATGTGTAATAATAACTGTGCAAAAGTGTGTTCTCAAACATTGTTCAAAAATGGTGATTCGTGAATTCACACACTAAACAGCTAAACAAACAATATGTCTAAAGAATTGTGATATGTATTTCCTCTCTTTGTTTAATCAAGAATAGCATTGAGTAGGTTCTTTCACGTCCATTGTATTTTGGAAAATTTGTCGACACTAGACAGTTGTAGTAGGTTTGAATGGCGACATAAGTTGGCTTTTCAAAATAGAGGGAAATACCTTTTTCGTAACATTAAGTTGTCTTAAATGACAGCGTACATAAGTTTGTTCGTTTTAGACATAATTGAAAGTTAGCATGACTTTATGTTTGTCTTCCTATCTTTGACTTTCAGGAGACAGTTATACATATTTATATTTTTTTTAAAAAATACAGTTTAAGATATCAACAGCCTACTTAAGCTTTCCTATAAAAATCTTTCTTTTAATCGATATTTTTCTCAATGCAAGCATTTTTTGCTTATTCTAAACAAACTCCACCTCAAATTGCTATATCGAAATAATGTATAACTTTTTGTTGGCTTTGTCATAACAGAAAAAAGGACATTATTTTCAATGTTATTCTTTTCCATTTCTTTGATCGATCGATCGATTCGAATGATTCGATAATATGAAATGATGGACACATTGTACTATACACCTGTAGTAGCGAAAGGAAAAACTTGTCCTTCCATCTATCCACCTATAATATCAGCAATACATAAAGCCTTTCATTTCATACCAGTCATTTTGTAAAGAGGGGATTGACAGGAAATATTTTCAATGAAAAATTAATGAGTTTTTCTGAATGGCGAACAAAGCCATTTATCGTTAGTTTGTATTAGTATTATGACCGATTGTGAGTACAGAATTTCATACGGGTCATTCCTTTCCATATTTCCTCGTACCAATATGTAGTAAGATCAGTAACTTTTGTCAAATATTCTAAGACATGGACATAACTGTGCTGTCGGAAGTGGGCAGCTTGGAACTTTGGAAAAATGTTATGTACATTTCTAGTACGAATATTTGTGACAGTAGTAGTATTCTAAAAATTATATGACCTATGTACAAAAGGGAGAAGTTTGATACATGGAATTTTTGTATATTATGTGCTTGTATCTCTTGAATGCGCCAATTAAACATTTAGTGTGGCTTTTCGAACGCTTATATCATTGAAAATGTAAAAATCAATAGGACGAAAACTATTAAGACGATAGTCGATTTGGATTGTCTTTATTTGGCCTGGAAGCAGATTTGCTAGGAAAAAGCTCACCTTGCTGTTTTGGAGTAGACAGCTTTAGTCATTTCTTTTGTTTCAGTGAATAAACAGATTGGTAAAACAAAATTAAAGGCACGTCGGGTAGGAATGATATTTAATGATAGGATTACCAATGGTTAAACATGTAACATTTGCATACAAAAGTATGAAATAAACGAAAACTAATTCCAAAAGCAAAATGTAAATGTATTATCCAGTTAAAAATATTAAAAAGACGAAAAATTAAAAATACTCAAAACATTTTGCTAATTTAAAAAATAACAAGTTGTTAATTAATTGACGCATCATAGTGCTGGGAAACACAGAATTGTAAGGTGATCATAAAACCAGAAAAAAAGTCAAAGTAAACGTGCCGACAGGCAATAAAGTTTTAGGGGAAGAATGAGGACTCCCAATGGATTCTTTGGAAATGGTCCGGGGCTAAATGAGGAAAATACTCGGGATCAGGATGCGTACATGAGAAGTCGAAGTAAGTTCCATTTATTGTCTTGTTATCTTATAGTTTACCACTTGCACTTGCTCGTTACTGTCGGATGGTACTATAATACCAATGCTGCATGCAGGTGCTTGATAATTTACATAAATCAGTTCACCCATTCATTCGGAATCTTTCCTTTTGCCCATTGTTTTCTCTCTGGTGGTGTGCATGAATAAGTGCATGCTATGTTCTGACACTTAAATGAGTCTGTAAGAACCGAAATAACAATGAAAATATTTTCTTGATTGGCCATGAACTATTTTAGTGCAAATGACAGTGGCCACGTCAACTTTTGCAGGGGTCGCGCTCGTGGGAATGTTCTGCTCATGCATATGGTTTGCGTGCTGTCGGAACTCCTCTTCAAAAACGAGGAAAAGTAAGCAAAAATAGAATTACATTTAAAATTCCAAAAAAAATTATAAACCAACTGTTTATTGCACGTGCCAGGTTTTTTTTCTTTTGGCATATTCATTGCATGATACCATTGTTTCAGTCATATTGTTCAAAATTCATGGAAATTAACATTAAAATCGTACGATCGTTAAATTTAGAGGCGAGAACATGGGCGACAGCCAATCCTGAAGCGGGAGCTCAGAACCCCTACAGTTATGATGGCTACTTGGATGCCCAAGGTTACATGCAAATGAACAACAACAATGATGGTGTGGCACCATATATGAATCCACCATGCTCCATGTATGGTGACACGGGACTCACAAATGCCTATGACTTCAACGACCACTTTGGTTTCAACTCTGCGGGCAAGGGCAAGGCTCAAATGAGCACTTTATTTGGAGCACCTGCTTCCACATACCCACCGTCAATGACAAGTGGTAATGAGACTAGCCTTAAGGATGTACCACCGTCATACACAGCTCTCTTCTTTGCGGCATCCGATCCTTCTACAGGAATGACAGGAAAGCTTACGGGGGCAACTGATGGGGAGACTAAGGTCACTACAGACCCACGAGTGACCAGTATCCAGCCAATTCATTTAAAGGTAACGTCAAGTGCTCAGCAACAAAAGCGACAAGAAGACGCAAAAGCGGATGAAGTGAAGAACAGTCATCACGGGAAATATGCTTATGATTTGGATGAGGAAGACATGGACGAGGATTTTGTAAACATGAAGCAAGATCGCGCTACCGCCCCTGTGTCATTGTTGTCAGTCGAATCTGACCCAGGGAAAGGTCCAAATGATGAAGATAATGAAAAAAAGGCAAATAATAACCATGATAAAAAACAAGAGTCACAGGAGAAACCACCTCCGTACAACCCAGGGTACAATATGGGATACATGAAGTTTTAAAATTAAAAAAATACGTGCCATCGGACAAAGTATGCATATCTCGTTCAGAACACAAATGTTTAAACACAACAATTAAATATCATATATAAACTTATTGAAATGACTAGGGTTGGTCAGACAATGATGATAAGTAAACCAATTTATCTTTTGGTTAATGGTAGATGATATATGACTAGATGAGTCAAGATGACATCAGGATTGTTGCGGTTGGTCTGTTTTTTTTTTTTTTTTTTTTTTGTTCATCGTATTAAGTTTAAGTTTAATGTTTGAATAGGTAAAACTGTGCATTAAAGAACGGACTTAATTTAACGTTTTCTCAAGAAAAATTTGTCACATGTTTAGCAATAACGCAATTAGTGCATTAATATAATTCCCAACTTTACTAGGTAAATTGATAAATCTGATGTACAGTACACATGAAAGTATTGAAATATGAATATTTCAAATCTGCAAAATATTACATGACATAGTTTCCTACTTTGTACTTCCGGCAGTGCTATTTAAAATACATTCCGGTAGTTGGTGGTTCGTGTAGTCTTTTCAGTGTACCTTCAGATTTTACAGACAGCTAAAAGTTAGGATAGCTACTGTAATTATTTGTATGCATATTTCCAATGAATAAAATTGTATGAAAACCTAAAAGTCAACTGCGAACAGCAAAATATTATTACAATAATGCACTACTATCGGCATTTGCAATACAATGACCACATATTTCAGTTAATTTGCATTTTTATTGTATTGATTTGCACTGCTACAGCTACTAAGTTTTAATAAATCGCCGATGATGTCAGTGTTGCTGACCGAATGAATCATTATTCTGGTGTTACACAGAGGTCAAATCTAACTCTACCTTTGCCCTCTGTGTATTTCGTCCGACGAACGATTATTGTCGGGTCGCATAGAACGCGTAAAAATGCAAATTCGTTCCGTGTCTCCATTGCCGTTATCTTACATGCTAATTTACCATTTTTTATTAAATGCGTTCACACTCCACATCAGCAACAACCCAAAACTAAATCTCATGTTATACATCACTCACCACGCCATAAGTAAAAAGTCTCCGTAAAGGTAACCACTTCCCAGACGCGGAAAAGAAATTTTTGAGAGGGCACAGAGAAAAAGAGGTGGAGGAGCCAATCCGGAGACGTGCGTATGTGTGTTGTTTGTGTGTGTGTGTGAGTCAACAGCGTTCATTTTCATTATCCTCAAATCTTCTTTGTGTTGTGCCTACTCTGTTTGTGTTAGGCAAAACCAGCCGTATAGGTGGAATTGCAATTTTTATTTTGTAATTTGTAACCGTAACTTGTTGAGACGACGGATATAGGACACAGACAAGGCAAGAGGGAAAGAAACAAGAAGGGAGAGGAAGAGGACAAAAGAAGTAAGTGATTTTCGAGTTTTTGTAGTAGTTGAGTCTTTCGGCGTAACCGATAGTAGGTAGTGGAGAATTAAAGCTATCCCAAAGCGACAAAAGGAGTAACCGTAATAAAACATAATAAATTGTAGCAATTGAACCGTAACAATTACGGGTGTCAGCCCTTCTGAAATCCAGTAAGAGAAGCGAACTTGAATAGTTTTAAAAGTTGAAAGTCTAAACATGCATGCGTTAAAATTTGTGAACATGTAGTCGGATGGAGGTGACGCATGTAGAAAATAAATATTCGATAATAAATTGGGGATCCTGTTTTGTTGTAGGTCGGTCGTTTCTGAGTTTCGCCCTTTAACCACATTCTTTACATTTACATCAGAAAACATCTAGTTATTCTAATTATTAAACATGGTCCGAGCCAAGAAGGATGCCGTTGCAAAGACGGAAGGTGAATAAATTTTTAAATGTTAATGCGTCGTGGTTAATGTTGACGTAATGGCTGCAAAACAGTAAGTAATGAACGGTGGCTTGTGAAATTTTCCCCGTAGCTGTAGTTGAGCTTATTCCTTCCGCTGAAGAGCCTGAAGCAAAAAAAACCGATGGTCGCGGTAAAAGGAAAGGAGCAAAGGAAGCTCCAGCAGAGAGCTCGCCTCCGAAAAGAACTCTCCGTTCCAACAGTAAAACTACTTTAGTTGAGGTGACGAAGTTGACTTTTTACAATGCATACCACTTATTCGAATATTTAATAGCTGAATTCAATTTTCTGGATTTTTTTATTGCAGGAAGTTGTGAAAACTGATGAAAAGAAACCACGTAAGGTTCCTGTCAAAGCTCGGAAAGCTTCCAAGGAGGAGCAAAATGGCACATCTTCAACTACTGCTGAAAGTAATGATGTTCCCGCAACTAACACTAATGGGCTGGCAGTCGAAGAGAAGAAGGCTGACACTTTGGAGGCCAATGATGAAGCGGTTGCAACCGACCCCCCGGTGGAGAAGGCAGGATCTGGGAAAGCAGGTAAAGGGCGAAAGAAAAATGACAAGACTGTGAAACCAAAGACTGAAACAGTGACTGAGACTGAGGAGAAGGTCGAAGGTCAATCTGAAGAAGCACAAGCGAACGGTGCTGCAGAGAAGGTCAAGCCGGTAAAGGCTACCAAGGGCAAGAAAAAGGGCGAAGCCAAGGAGGCAGAAACTGCTACCACTCCAGTTGCTGAGGAAGACAAAGATTTAGTTGAGAATTTGGAACAGGAACCAAAGGAGAAAGAAAAGGCTGTTTCTGGTAAAGGTAAAAAGAAGGCAGAGAAGCCAAAGGAGGAGGAGGCGGCTCCAAAAAAGTCCAAGAAAGATACGAAGGCGGTCAAAAATGTCGAAGCTGCTGATGAGCCAAAGGATGAGAAAGACTCGAAGCCTGTTGAAGCAAAGAAGGCCGGTACAAAGGGGAAAAGTGCTAAACCTAAGGAAGTAGCAATTGAGCATTGGTGAGGGCATAATATGTATATTATATAATGTGATTAACTCTGGTGTAGCTGCTTTTTTGTTTTTTTTTCGCGCATTATGTGCATGATTGTATAAATATTTGTGTATGCAGTAAATCTTGACGCGTCTTCCAGAAAAATGCAGAAAGGGTCAAGAATATTCTTGCCCCCTTCTGCACTTCTTCTGTTGTTTTCTCCGTCAACTCAAAAACTCCTAGGCGGGGATCTTTTGAAATCACACTAGTTAAAGATAACGACGAAGGTAAACATAACTCCCTACTTCCTTATCTTCTGGCTTTTTTTTGTGCTGTCATTATTATTTTGTACTTGCATCTCATTTAATTAGTTAGCTTCTTTTAAATGGCTGCCAGCTTATAGTCAGTACGCATGCATCAACATAAATTTGATTGAATTGGTTATTGATTATTTGATATTTCAGAGGAAGTAATTTGGTCCGGTCTCAAGTTGGGACCCCCACGCAAACTGAAATTTCCATCGGATGAGCAAGTAGAAAAAATGGCTGCGAATTTCTTTTAAGTTTATATGTTCCTATTACTGAATACCTAGTATGTGCTTTTTTATTATATATATTTTGTTGCATTCCGATTTCTTGTTGTTTGCCATTCTTAATGTAGAGACGGTTAGGAGGTAACTGACATTTTACACATTATGTTAACCATCCTGTTAAATGGTGGTGTTGATTTCTGAACTGAATGAACCTGTTAAATGTAATTAAACGAAAGCAGTAATGTGATGATGAGTAAGAACTATTGATTATACATGTATTTCCTATAATTAGTTGTGATACTATTAGCTTAAACTTTCAGTGGCTACTAGTTGATGATTTTTTTCTAAATTTAGGAGATATATTTGTAGTCAATAGAGGGCTCGATTTGTTTGTCTTATTAAATATTGTAACATCTTTGCATTGTATTTCTTCTACTAACTTTTGACTACTTGTAGCAGGCATTTGTAATATGATTTTATATATGAAAAATAAAAATAAAACTTTTGTATCCGCCTATTGAAAAAAAACAACTATCTGTTTAGATTTATATTTCTTAATCTCAACTAATGTAGTTCATAACTTTGTCATTAGTCATTACGTAGGAGAATGAATTTATGCTAGACTATTTTTTATCGTTTAAAGGTAAAAGTGCTCCCTTCCTTCGTAGAACACTTTTAGTTTTCACGGTTGACGGTGTGTTATTCCAGTAATTCGAATGAAATGAGTGCATTGCAGTATTTGCAGTTGTAAAATTTTGTTCATGTCAAGAAAATGCCGACTGTCCTTAGCGTCTGTGGCATTTGTCATGTGCAAATGTGCAGGGCAGACGAATTTACTGAGTTTTTGTGGCTTGGATATTGAACTTCTCAAAATGCTTCTCCCATTAAGTCATTACATTTCACCCCAACTAAATGAAAACTGAAGAAAGTGAGTTTTTTATGAACACACACACGACACACATGCAGGTTTTCTGAAAGATATTTTTTTTAGCGAAAACAGCTGAAGTAAGCCTACAGCCTACATACAGTTAAATCATCATCATGATATGAAGTATCAAGGTTTGTGTTTTTGTAAAAAATAGTAGTGGTGGTAGTAGTGCAGTGTATTGAGTTTGGCGAGTTGACGTACTATGCGAGTGTACATGGGAATATTCACATTTCAGATTTTTTGTACTTTGAACCCTCTCTGTCTGACTCCCATTGTGTTACACAATTTGTGTATCATTAACAAATTGTCATTTCATTTGACGTGACATTAAAGAAAAGTTTAATACACATATAAATGGCTTGATTTTCTACAGTGTAGACCCTCTCTCTAGTCTCTCTACTCAAAACATTCAACGCACTACTTGCTCGTCAGTGTCCTTAGAATCCTGATTTCGTATATATATCTGTCTATATTGTTATAATTTTCCAATTAAATTAATAATATTCCAAAATGTCCCTTCGTGCTCTGGTTGGGTGCAAGCGTGTAATAGATTATGCTGTAAAGGTAAAGTTCTTCTTTCTACTGCATCCTAATTAGCAATTTTTGTCAAGTGTACCATGCATTCACCAAACCGGTGCGGTGTATTCAATATACCCGCAATATTCCAATTTCAAATCTGTTACTTTGTAATTTTCCTACTTTCCCACATATTTTGTTCTTTCTATATTATAAGAATTTTGAATTCAAATTTTTTCCTTATCATGTGCAAACACCATGTGTGTATAAATCTTTTTTGCCGGTTGTAGGCAATTGATGACGATTGTAATCAAACTGCTCAAATGGTGGCGGCATACTTGGACTGGCCACAGGCTGTGTTCGCTTCCAAAGTTGAAAAGGAGGGTGACGGGCTAACAGTCACTAGAGAAATTGATGGTGGACTTGAAACGTTAAAAGTTAAGATTCCTGCTGTAATTTCAGCCGACCTACGGTTAAATGAACCACGCTATGCAACTCTACCAAATATCATGAAAGCTAAAAAGAAGCCTTTGGAAAAAAAATCGCCAAAGGATTTGGGAATCGACATTGATCCTCGCATAGAAGTAAGCCATTTTCTACCAAACTGACACTTGACTATCCCTGAGTATTAAAAGTGGTAATAATGTTTAAACTTTTATCATGCTATTTTCTTTTAAGGTTATATCTGTGGAAGATCCTCCCGTGAGGGAAGCTGGTCAGAAGGTTGCAGACGTAGACGAGTTGGTAGCAAAACTTAAAAAACTCGGAAGAATTTAGCCATACCTTCTTGAAATTGTGATCACATTTAAATGTGTCAGGTCAGCAGTAGGCAAAAACTGCTTACGTTCTGGGGTTAATAATTTATATATAAGTACATAAACGCCAATGCTTTATTTCCAAAAAATGTAAGCAGTAAATTTGTATACCAAAAACCTGAAATTCTTGTAGTAAAATAGAAAGTGTTTAATTTGTTCGCGTAGTATTATGCAGTAAAGTACATGCTTGTGGTATTAGTTTACTTAGAAAAAAGCCTTGCATTTAAGAAAGCACAAACGTATTAGAAGTGGAAATGTGAATTAATTTTAAGTGCTTTCTTTCACCGACAAGAAATTTTTCGTTTCCTTGCTCGTTTCAGTACATTAGATACAAGCTTGTGAACATCATTTGAGTTTGCAGGTGAGGGTTTGCTACACCCGGTCTGAAGTTGTCGTTTTGTTTGAGTTGGCAGAACAAAGGTGTTGATTTCCTCTCGAATTAAAAGGTCATTCCTAAATTCCCGCTTCAAATCCTGCCAAAAGCCAATCCCTTTTTATGTACTCTATGTGATAGAATTATTGAAGGCACGACTCAATCATTTTGCATCTTGTCTTTACATGAAGTTTACAGTAATTTCGAGGTCATTTTCGGCGTGTCCATCATCGATGCCAACTTATAAAGCAGCCAAGAATAAATAATTGGCATTTGATTGAACTTTTCGAACCACTGCACGCATCATTGCATTGCATGGAAAAATTGTATTATCATCAGTACGGAGTACGGACCAGAGCTGTCCACAGTACACGCTCCGTTGCCCATCAATATAGGAATGTATAGTATTTGTAGGTAATTTATTGGACATTTATAGGTAATAATTAGTCAGAAGAAATGAAGTATGCAATGTGAGAAAAAATTTGAGGTTCGTATTCCTGCGAAGAATGCGCTGTGTCTTATTGATTTCTCAGGTTTCGTATGGTTGGTTTACCTCTGGCTATGAGCAATGCTCATATACTATGAAAGGTCCTCTTGCACTATCCCTCACTTGTGACTGCTGAATTCGTTGAGAAAGGTTTGACTGAATTTTGCACTGTGGCAAAATTGCCATGAGCACTTTCTTTTTCCTTATCAGTGATAAGTCATCATTATACAAAAAAATTGAGGGTTTTCTTTCAAAAATCCAGAATGCCGTGTATGAGTAGCCCGGTTTTATAAAAATGCATATAGTATTTTGAAGTTAAATTTTTTCCCCATCAATTCAAGTCTTCTGGTCCAAATAATAAGCCAGTCTAAATGCCACTCATTAGGGAAAAGGAACCTTCCTCCAAAGGTGTAGGGGGTATAACAAGATTAGTCATATCTGACGGAGATTTGGAGAGCTCAATAAGGAATCTTGGAGTAGAAAAACTCGTCGTAGTCTACTTTTACCTGCCATGGTGCGGTTCTTGTCAAAAAATGAACCCATCGGTGGATGCACTTGCCACAAAGTACTCCCATGTCATTTTTCTTCAAGCAAATGCCGAGAAATGCCCACTGACTACCAAAAAACATCACATTTACAAGGTTCCTTTATTTCTCTTGTTCAATAATCGTATTAAAGCAGACCGCGTAGAAGGAGCTTCTCCTAGTGAGTTGGAATCCAAAATTCGTCGAAATCTGGCAGACATACAGAGCCAAAAACAAACAACTCCATCTGCAGTTCCAGATCCGGTGCAAATCGTTGCAAAGCCATTAAAAATGATAGATCTCTCTCCATACTTGAACAAGTCGCAATGTCGTTGCATAAATGACTTGACTCCCACTCCATTCCAAGCATTTCTTGACGGCAGGAAATTGGTATCTGGAAAAGGCGTTGGCAGGCTGATACTTGTTTATGCTTTCAAAGAGAAAATGGTTATCACGGCACTGAAAATAAAGGCACCAATCTATTCAGGCCCAAAGGTTTTACGTTTCTTTGTGAATTTGTCCAAGGTTTTGGATTTTGCAGTGGTTTCTCAGATGTCATCAACTCAGGAAATAATGTATTATGCTAATGCAACTACACAAAATGGACTATGTATATTATTAACTAGCAGCCAATCGTTAAAAAATACAGATTATTTGTTGCTATAAATGATGTACTGATTTTATGCAGCCTGACTGACGAGTATTTGGGAGGGGATCATTCTTACGAGCTCAAAAACGGAGGTTTGGTTGGAGTAGAAAATTTGCAAATTTACATTCCTGAAAATCAAACAAAGAATCGCAAGACAGAAATCGAATCACTCTCCATTATTGGTGCTCCAATGTCGCTAACAACTTTTGCAACTGTTGACTCCTCAGCGATTGCCACAAACAGTACTCCGCTTGTTGTAAATAACATTGAAACGACTGAAGAAACATACATACAACCGCTGAAAGAGCATAGCCGTCATAATAATGCTACTACTACCACTACTGATGCCTCTGCCAAAAGGAAAGTTGATGCATATGCTTTTACTTAAAATTTTAAGAACATATATTTACAAAAAATAGTATGATGGAATGGAGCACACTTTAGTTACATTACTACTGCAAATCTTTGTATGTCATATTCAAACTGAAACATGCTATGGAGGACGGTCCTCCGAGGACCCTTCATAAATTTTTAGCTGTAAATGCATTAAAGAAAAATATAATCTAAATTATTCTAAAATCTGTATCAACTGAAACAACGAAACTGTTATTGATATTTTATTATGAAGGTGGTTTAATGTGCTGTTTGTATCCTTTGTATATTAATATAATTCGTAGTTAGATAACATTTTTGATACCATTGTTTTTGAAGAGCTTACAAAAGGAAAACAAATTTGCCTTGAAACAAATAAGTACTACAATACAGTAAGCTGTTTGTGAAGTGCTATCATTCTGGTCATGAATGACAATATAAGTACTTGAAATTAATTAGTTGACAAACAAAGTTGCATGAATCAGAATCTACAGTTCTATCTATTGCCAGGAGTATTCACTGACTTATGCACTAAACTATATTTCTTTGCATGAGTTCATATTGAAGTAATTTAGGGTTTTTGGCTTTATAAACAACCCGTCAAAGTGATTTAACTCAACATTGAAAACTAAAAAGCGCTCAAAGCTGAAAATGGCTATTGACGGTATCAGTCGGACCAGTTGAGAATAACAGATTAAAAATTGTCTTGCCATTTAAATACCTTGATGAGAAAGTAGAATGGAATGGACTCAATTGAGGGTCACTTGACGCATGGTGCTGTATTTTTGAATACAGTGGGTAAATAACATATTACTATAATTTTTACAGTGTTTGGCACCTAAAATGCAACGGAGATGTATTGCGAAATGCCATGCTTGTTCCCTCCATGCTGAGTTTTAGTTGTGTTGCAAAGTGAAAACCTGCAGTTTCGGACAAAGTCGTCGGACATGCATGCTTATTAGCCACTATAAAGTACAATACCTAAGTATGTGTGCAAAGATGTTGAATCTTATTAGGGCTAGAACTGAACTAGTGTAACACATTTTTTTATACTACTCGTCGTTCGCTGTCGCTGTGCTTACTTATTACCAACCGTATATATAATACCGAATTACCAAGTTGTTGCTCGTGCATGTGCTACGTATTATATAATAAATATAGGAAAATAGAGACGACTGAATGACTCATCATGAACATCATCATCATGATAACTTTGGATCCAAGGTAGTTCCAGTCAGTTACTTCAGTGTTGCTTTCAGTCAACAACATACAATACAATACAAGCATAATATATAGCATCGCTGTGCTGCGGCCATACCTCTCTTAAACAACCAAATATAACCTAGAATATTGAAGAGACCTTGAAATCTCTAGCTTTGCTTGTCAATTTTTAATCCAACTTGTTTTTTTTAAACAACAATAATTAACTTGTTTTTAATAGTCAAAATGTGGCTAATAGCATTAGTGTGCATCATCTTCCTAGGTCTTCTTGGCTATGCAAGTGTGTCTTTGTTTTTCTATTACAAGCTTCGTAAGCAAAGAAACTACTTTGAAAAACTTGGCGTGCCACACATCAGCCCAAGAGGAGGTCTAATTTCATTACTCAGAGGCAAAGTATCACTGTCCAGTGTCGAAATTAATTTGTATGAGGATGCCTTAAAAACTGGAAGTCCTTATGTGGGTGTTGCCGACACTATGGGATCTGGATTCATGATAACCGACTTGGATCTCACCAAAAATATATACGTAAAGGACTCGGATCACTTTACCGATCGGCGCAAGTTCACAGTGAAATCTGACAATATTTTGAGTAGAATGTTGATTACCTTGGAAGGAGAACATTGGAAAGGCATGAGATCTAAGCTGAGCCCAACGTTTACCACAGGAAAAATCAAGCGAATGTTCCCAATTTTCGACAATGGCAGTCGTCGTATGTGTGATTTTTTGGAAAAAAGTGTAGGAGTCGGTGGAAATGATTTTGATATGTGCGAGGCTTATTCAAAGTACGCCATTGATGTAATTGCAAGTTGCGCATTTGGTATTGACAGTAAAACATTTGAATCTGAGCCAGGGAAAACTCCTGAATTTGAGGAAATGGCAGCCCGATTAAAATTTCAGATTAACCTCAAAGCAATTGCCAAATTTCTTATTATCGTGGTCAGTCCGAAATTGGCAGAGTGGTTAGGGTTCCAAACATTTGATTCAGAGGCTCAAAATTATTTCAGAAGCGTGATTTCTGCAGTAATTAAACACAGAAGGGAAACAGGACAAAGACACGAAGACTTTCTGCAGCTGATGTTGGACGCTCAGGAAGGACTCCTTAAAACTGAGGAAAGCTCTAAAGAAACGTTGGAAGTTATGACGGGCATTAGTGAAGGAAAAACTGGAGATTCAACAGAAAACAACTTTGTAGAGTCGGGGAGAAAGCTTAAAATTGAGGACGATGACATTATTGCCAACTGCGTGCTATTTTTAATTGGAGGTTTTGATACAACACTATCTCTACTTATATTTACGGCTTACCAGCTCGCCCTGGAACAGGAATGTCAAGAGAGGCTCAGAAAGGAAGTAAACGAAGCATTTGAATCAAATGATGGAAAGTTGACATATGAAGCTGTGCATGGAATGAATTACTTGGATATGGTCATAAATGGTAAGGTTTGTACAGTCAAGAGCTAGTTGGGGCAAAATGACACATTTAAAAATGTTTTCATCTTTGCACAGAAACTCTGAGATTATTTTCACCAGCTCCACGCGCTGAACGATTATGCACCAAAGACTACAAAATTCCCGTAGAAAATGGTCCAGTTATTAAGAAAGGGGATCTTGTAATAATGCCAGTTCTTGCCATGCAAAAAAATCCAGAAATTTATGAAAATCCTGATAAATTTGACCCGGAACGATTTTTACCAGAACGAAGAAATAAAATGCATCCTTACAGCTTTGCACCGTTTGGTCATGGACCTCGTAATTGCATAGGTATGTATGTATCATTCTAATACTCTATATTTAGCAAATAAGAACCAACTGACTCATAATAAGACAAACAAAATAATTATTTGAAAGGTATGCGTTTCGCTCTTACTGAAGTGAAAACCGTGATAGCCACGCTAGTATGCAGATTTAAACTAGAACCATGCAGTAAAACAGATATTCCCATGAAGTTTGCGAACGTCTCAACGTTGAAACCAAAGAATGGAATGTGGCTTACCATGAGACCCATTACCGAAGAGTAAGAATTATAGCAGATGTACACAGATGTCCAAAACCGTACTTTCTTGGAATATTTTTACTACCGGTTTTACTGTTCAAGATGAATGCTGGAACAGTAAATGATGGCCATATTGATTTGTTACGTGTATTTTTAATGGTTTTTGTTTGTTTATTTATCTTTTGTAACATATGTGCTTTTCAAGCATCTAAGAGAAGATTAAAAAATGCAAGAGTATAACTGACTGCGGATGGCTGACATGACTGCATAACCTGCAAATTTAAGAATGTAGACATTCGTTTTCATATGCATGCATGCGCCCACCCCACCCAGTGTTTTTATAACTTTTTACTCAATTTTTTCAGCTATGCCCAAAATGCTATACAATAACTGGCTGCTCCGTCGTCAGCAAGCTATTTTTAACGGATGTAACTATGAGTCATCACATGCGCATTGTTGACCCCTATAGTAATTTACCTATGTATTTCCGTCATCGACAATCATATAGTGGGGGCATGCGATTTGCAGTTGCGTATTAAAATCTACAATCGAACCACTTGTATGCATATTGTGAATAAATGATTTGATTTGTAAAACTCTACTCATAACATCCGTTTGGATATAAATAAACAATATTTTCATAGTGCGGTGAACCGTACTGAACAGAGTAACTTCTGATCACTTAATAAAATCATTTTTGGGGTTTGATACTGCATCAAATGACCATTTACCCCTAAGTTACAGGCTGTACTTCATCTGATTGTTAAAGTATTACCTTTGCTTCGTTCTACACGTGTGAACAAACAACTATTAGGTACTAAAACAGCATTAAGTAAAATAATGATATGCATACATAGTGTCAAAAGTTATCGTTCCAGTACACCTTGATATTGCCCAAAAATGTTGCAGTATATTAAATATTAAAGATGAACACCTGCTGAAATAATCTGAAGCGATATTTACACTCTTAAATAAAAACCATAGCCTATGCTCTACAGCGGTTAGTTGCAGCAGCGAGGGGGAAAAACTACATACTATACCGACCATCACCATATAGCTCATCCGTTCATGTCCATCATGGGCAGCCTACATATCTCAATTTTCTGTTGTATGAGGGCAAAAAAGTTTTTGAACGCTGCTGTCGCTTACGACTATAAATAACAAATGAATGTAGGTAGCTGTGCAAGCATATTAATATTTTATACTATACTATACATCCTGATGATGTGCAAACTTTTCAATACACATAACATCCCTGGGTTTGGACTCTGGATAAAATCTTGGATGATGATGATAAACGTTCATGAACTTGTTTTTTCTTTATTGCAGAATGCTGATATCATTATTTATTACTAATGTTTGAAAGTGCTCATAAACTCATACCATTTTAAGGTTCACGGCGCCATAAACTCATATTGTTTTACCTATTGCTGCATGAAAACCACCGCACTGTCAAGAACTGTAAACATTGTTATTAGCTGTCCATTTCATATTCTCATGAAGGTCAACTTGATGTGGCGTTTACACTGGCCTTCCATTCTATCAACAAGCACGCTGCAAGATCGTGGTATTTAACTAACAACATTGTTTTGGTTTTGGGAAGCCAGAACCAAGCAGTCAGACAGAAACTTAGCAAAATACTTTCACATGCATACATAATTGCATGCATTTAGGTAAGTAATACAAAATAACAAACTACAGAAATACGCGTGTATGTACATGTAATTGTCAGCTTCAATGTAAGTATGTGTATATGTATGCATTTTATGGCAGTATTATGGATATCAACGATTACTATTATGCGTTTCTGCCTTCCACCTACACACAAATTCTATCGCGTTAAAAAGTTGAAACAGAAAGCAACAAGTTCCAGTATTCAGTTTGCATGATGCTATGAAACATCGACTTGGGAGACGAATCACTTCAAAAAATTTGTCAAGTTGTTTGTTTACATCCTTTTCATTTAGCTCGCCCAAATAGGAGCACCACAAAAGCGAATCAGCAAATCACTACAGACATAATCCGCCATCATGGCGCTGTTACTGCTTCTTACTGGAGTGGCTGTTGTAGTCTCATTGTCTTTGATTCTTCTTCTTTGCTACCAAAGTTGGAAACATGCAAAGTATTTTAAAGATCGGGGAGTTACGTACATTGGAGTAGGACTATCTCGTTTGTTTCATATTATGACGGGAAAAATTACTATATCTGAAGCTGAAGATTTAATATATGCAGAGGCAAAAAGTAAAAAGAGCTCGTTTGTGGGATTCTCAGACTCTTTTATCGTACCTTCCTACTACATTACGGATTTGGAAATATGCAAACATATTTACGTTAAAGATTTCGACCACTTTGTGGATCGTCGCCAATTTAAAACTCCACAATCTGACCTCCTTCTAATGAAGATGCTTGTCAGTTTGGAAAGTGACCATTGGAAAGGTGTACGATCAAAGTTGAGCCCAGCCTTTACCACGGGAAAAATCCGAAAAATGTTCACAATATTTGACAAGAGCAGTCAACGAATGTGTGACTACCTTGGAAAAGCGATTGATGCAAACAATGGGGACTTTGATATTTGCGCAGCATATTCTAAATACGCTATGGACGTTATAGCCAATTGTGCTTTTGGCATTGACAGCAAGTCATTTGACTACGAGCCTGGACAAATGAGCGAATTTGAGAAAATGGGGCAGCGTTTTCAATTTAAATTTAAAGCATTCACGTTCTTAAAATTCATGTTCATTTTGGCTGCTCCTAAAATAGCAGACGCCTTGGGATTGCAAGCTTTCGACATGGAGCCACAGTATTACTTTCTCAGAGTTATAAAAGACGTGATGCGTCACAGAAGGGAGAAAGGTGAAAGGTGCGATGACTTTTTACAGTTAATGATGGATATTCAAGATGGACTTTTGAAAACCGATGAAAATTTAAAGGAAACCTTGGAGGTGATG
>JAHZMZ010001076.1:0-11454 GCA_027743805.1 Lepidocyrtoides sp. E14 | reverse complement strand
TGCACCAATTGAATAACTGAAGATTGACTGACTAACGTTAGGTTAGAAGCATGAGAAAATATTAAGTGTTGGATAGCTAACTACTAATTACATTAATTAGGGGAATGCATTGATGTTCACATTCCATATAATGTGACCGTAAAAACATACGTAATTCTGATTAACTTTAACGATAACGGTCAATGAGGTGTCAATGATAACGGTTGGTGGCTGTCACACAACAAAAAACAGCTCAATGGGTATCTCTATTCGCTATGTGAAAAACTTCAAAACACATTACCATGAAAACTTGACTTCCGCGTTCAAAAATACACTACCTGGTTAGGTACAACCCGTTTAGGACTTCGTGGTAGAAACGAATATAAAATGAGAAACCCCACGAGTTAGATTCAAAGAGTGTGTCCAAAATTGATAGACATGGGTAGTACGTATAGGTGAATTTCCTGTAAGTAAAGGGAATAAGAGTGTGAAGAGTGACGCTGTGTCTTCATTCGTATCTGCCATATATTGCTTCCAGTGACTCTTCACGTGAATGAAAAGAGGAACCTCTACTGCAGACGTAAATTCAAGCATATCCACTATGCTACGGCTAAGGAAATTTCAGATGTCAGTCAGTACCCACCTCGACTAAATGGGGGCTGAAATGTATTGGTCAATTATGCCAAGCCATTTAGTACCCCCTAAATGAGACATTAAATCCCTCTTATAGCATAGCTCCATTGTCTCTGTGACATCGAATCATGATCCGCTCTTCAGAATTCTTGACAAACTTCCTTATCTTCCAAACCATGCAAACTCAACTAAGCGTTATTATTAGCTAATTAAATATTTTGAAATTTATGTATCTATACCAAGTGGTGGTTATAACGATAAAATTGAGTTAACGTTTCACTTAATATTCTTTTGTTCGTTCTAAAAGCTTGAAAAATGATACGCAGTGGTTCTATAATATATTTTAGCTGCATGAAGCTCTACAGTTATTATTAGTCTTACGCTAGTACACGTACGTAACAGGATTTGTTTCTAAATTGTGGCATGTCCTCTCCCTCTCTTCAACAGAAAAAAGTGAAAGGAACAAAGTAATATCTCGGTAGGCATTTAGGAGCAAAGGGCAAGCGAATAGTAAAGTACATAATACGTATGTAGAGTAGGCGGTAAGTAGTAATGCAAATTGCATTACGCAATAATACGAGAAAGAGATAAAAATGAGTTTATTCCTCCCCTCTCTTCCTTTTTATTATGATTACAGTACTTTTTTTCTTTGACGAACGTACTGGTTTTTTATTAAATTAACCTTAAATGTTCTTTTTATGTTTTACTATATACTAATTAGGATACTTAAGTATGCAAATCACCATAAGCGTAATAGTAATATTATTATCATTTTTACGAAACTATAAATTAAGACTTTTTGGGTGAACATAAAAATGTCTAGTACGAGTAGTTCGGAAGAAAAATCAAGTTCGCCATCCACAAATAAATGTATGCATATGAAAATATGTGCCATAGTGAGAAAAAATACTGCTCGATTTGGTATGTGTACTGATTCAGTACTACTGAATTTCAGCTATAAATTTACATACATTTCACTAGATTAATCTCAATCGACCTTAATAGCGAAAATGGTTAGCACGTTCATCAGTACCTTTCTTTTAACCTTTCTACTAATGATGTGCTACGTGTAGTATTCTGCTATAAAAATCTTTTGAAATCTTTGTGCCATTTTATATTTCCAGTTGAGCGAAAAAGCTGCAGTTCAACAGATAAAGTTCTAGAGGTGTCGCATAAAACTCTAAAACCTCCACAAGGAATGGATTCAGCGTTGAGGAGTTATCGGTCGAAGAGATAGCACACAGGCATTACGTTTTTGTTCACTCTCCCACCCATGCCGTTTTTATAATGTTGCTATGGCACATAATAAACTCCATCATTACTACATGTTTACTTGATCTATAATTTTTTATGGGTAACTCATCCACCCGACCTATTTTTTTTTGTACGGATAAACAAAATTGACTCAAAGATATGGATAGAATTTTATTGTATTTTGTTTACTTAACGCACATCAATTACTTCGCTTGCTTGACTCACACAATGAAAACAGTCAAAAAAACAAAGAAGTTTATCACTTTTGATTCCACTGGAGGAAACAAATGGAGGAGAATGCCATATGAAAAGTACAAGGGAAATATTAAGCTGTAGAATATTACAGTTTGTATTGTCCGTTGTTTTTAAATGCGTAAAACCGAACTACTTTTTTATTCCCCCACTTACTTCTATTAATTCCTCCAACATTTCCTGAAGCTATCTCAATTTTTATATTTGATTTTTTGTGGTAGTAGAATCAAGAATGACACGGTGTGGAGTATCCTTTCAGAAGAAAATAAAAGAATAAATTTTCTTTCACTTCTTTTCCATGCCATCTTGCGATTTTTAATATGACAAGCTGTTGTTGCTACTGCTTTGTCTCTCTATCTCTCTATTGTCGTTATTGTCATGAACAAGAGAAGCAAGGGTACAAAAAATGATGGAGCGCATTACAATCTATGGTATAATATGCATGCAAATTAATGGAGAAAGTTTCAAAAAGAAAATGATCCGAGTGACCAAAAATTGTATTATTATTGAAATACTTTCACTCACTTACTGAATCAGGTTACCTACTTTATTCCCAGTGTGGCTAGAGTGTGCATTACATATGTACATACGTAAAACAGCCATGCGGATTTTAATTTAAAGAACTAGTTCTGGGGGTGGTATAGGTACTATTATTTTTGAGTGAAGCGTTACATGTAACGATCAACTTGCAAATTGTAACTTTTGTAACTTACAATTTCTTGTCTGTCAGTCTGGATTTTGCAATAGCTTTTTCATCGTCATGACTCGGTGAGCATTGAGGAAGGAGGTCATCATAGGTTAACGGTTACCGTTAGAAATTGTTACAATACCATACACTTATATTATGCATGTATGCATATATTTGTAGACTATACAAGTGTATGAACTTATGAATGCATGTATTTCCAAGAGTATGTGTGGGGTCATATATCAAAAAACGATAAACGTTGCAATGCCAGCACTAGTTTAGTTTGCTTTAAAAAAAATGAAAGTTAAGAATACAAATACTTAAATATGTAATCTTATTCTCTGTTCTCTTTGAATTAAAAAAATTGTTTTATTATTTGGAATCTTTAAAACAGCCGAGCTTGGTCTACAGATCTGATCCAAAATTCTGTTCCGTTCCAAAGAAAAGATAAGAAGAGAAACGAAAAGGAGACCGGGGGTATTTGTCTGATCGAAAAAAAAGAATAAGAAGAGAGGAAGAAGTGAAGTGGAAGGATTCACAGGAACTGAATACGCTTTCTAAATGATTGTGAAGGATGGGAATATTGTCATCTCAGAGGATGGGGTAGGTGGATTGGAGATCCCCGTTGAGCATCTGACTCAAGCCATTATAGTCCTTTCCGTCGGGGTGCTGGT
Source organism: Lepidocyrtoides sp. E14 (assembly GCA_027743805.1). NCBI lineage: Eukaryota > Metazoa > Arthropoda > Collembola > Entomobryomorpha > Entomobryidae > Lepidocyrtoides > Lepidocyrtoides sp. E14. The sequence goes on along the minus strand of JAHZMZ010001076.1, from coordinate 7,974 downwards.
CATCGTCACCAATGTGATAATTATTGCGACTTTCATTACCGCTCCAGGTGGGAAAACGTTTTAATAAAAAAATGTGCAAAGGCAAAGCAAAATGGAGCTCTAATTATTCATATTTAAATATTTGTGTGTAGGACCACGAGAAGTTTTAACCTACTACTTGCTGTCCCTTGCTGTCGCAGACTTGCTAGTAGGTGTTCTTGTGGTCCCTCTATCCGTCTATCCAACACTGGTCCATCACTGGATGTATGGGGACGTGCTGTGCAAGGCGTCCGGTTACCTGGGTGCTGTTTTTCGAGGGGCAAGCTATGATAAGGAGGCGGCGGTTTGCCTGCTCGAGTGGAATGTGATGCCTGCCTACGCCGCCACTTTGGCTAGTCTTATCCTAGGTATTTAAGTAAACACTGAGATAAGCAGCACACTAATTCTTTCGTAAAAAAAGGACATTCGAATAATAATGAGCCATCATTTAAAACTTTCATTTAGGTCCGACAATCACCACCATGGCGTACACGTACTTCTTCATATTTGCAGCCATGCGAAAACTCAAGTCTGACGTCACAGGCATGGATAAGGAGTATGCTTCAGCGTTGACTGAGACCCTTGCCAATCCTGCTCATCTTACGAGTTTCATTCTTGTCGTTTTCTTTTGGATCTCTTGGCTCCCCTTCCTACTCATTACTTTTCTGGAGTATTGTATACACTGGAAAATCCAGGTAAAAACAACACAAACAAATCATGATTTTACTTTTAACAATATTTTTTTTTTAACTTTATCCTCCCACAGATTCAATTCCTCCACTTCACTGTCTTCTGGATGGGAATGTGCAACTCTTTCTGGAAGCTGCTGATATACTTGGCAGTAAATAAAAACTTTAGATTTCAACTGCGCATTTTTTGTCTGTCACTCTGCTGTCGGACGAAAAACCGACTCATTGTCCAGCACGGGGATTGACTACAGGGTTACTACTACTACTACTATTCTTCTTCTCAACGGTATTTTCCTCGCCGTTTCGAAATAAGTGCGCTATCATTACTTGTAGAGGAGAGCATGCAAAAAACGGTATCATCACCACTAGCAAAATGGCTATACCATTTAAACTCTTTTTTAAATCATTTAAATTTTATAATGGCAACTTTTAATTGTGATTGAATTGTTGCTATTATTATATACTATATTTATCTTTGCTACATACAAACAAAAACAGTGTTGACTAGTTTTACAGCTGCTTTAATACATAAAAATTATTATATGTAAATTACTCATATACATGAAATGCAATAATTATCTCAATAATTTTTTTAAAAAATACATGCAATGCAATGCATTCATCATCTCAAATCATTTTTGATACTGTCTCAACTTTTTCTTTTTGCTTTTGCTACGCTCTTAAAATAATAATATGTATGTACGTAGGTAATAATGTTAAAGATGTTATATTTAATCGTAAAATTGAATCACTTATTTACCTTAACTAATATGATAACTATTGTAAATTATCTAAATTATTATAAGTTATACAAATAAATAAATAATTTATAAATTACTGTTTGAAAAGCGACAATCTCAGTGCAGTTATAGAATTTAATTAAAAAGCAATTAGTATTTATGGTAGATATTTGTCTTCATTTTTTGATACTTTTTAAAAAGCAAGACGAAATAATAATTATTGATAACGTATATACCTATGTATGTAATATTATAAACTTATTTAATTGTATCGTCATCATCAAAACAAAAATGTAATATTCATTGACTGTGTGTACTCTTACAACGCTAAATCAATAATAATTATTGTAAAAGAAAAAATTAATTATATGTGTTTAAAGCTAACACATTAATTACATTATTTTATAGCTACAAAAGATATAAATCGATCACTATAATCACCATTGATGGTATACAACACAGAGTGATACAACAAAAGAAAACAGATTTTAAAAAATGTATAGAGATAATCATTGATTTTACTTTGAAAAAATCGTAAATATATTTTTTGTTCAATTTGAAATGAGAATCCGAGAAAAAATCTGACGAAAAACTGATGATAAGGAAAATTAATAATAATTCTTGTTTAGTAAAAAAAAAATCATCATAAAAAATGACTGATGACCTTCACCTTTTAACTACACAGACAGGACACTCCAGAAAGAGGAAAATATTATTTGCGTTTTTATTAATCTCTTGAAGAAAGAGCAGAAAATTGAGGAACGAAATTCTACATAATTTTTTGAAAATATTATGCTTTCTGCTGGAGAAAGCTTAAAATGAAAAGAAAAACTAACTAACTACATACATACATACTTCAAACTCAATTGTAAAAACACAAAAGTACAATTTTAGAAGAAATATCAAAACGGAGGAGAGGAAGAGGAGAAAAATACATAAAGCCACTAAATTAAACTAATATATATATATATATTGTCTTAGAATTTTAGTACTTCTTGTAGATTTATAATTTAACTGACAAAAACAACAAATGGTCCGTTTAAACAAGCGAATAAACTGAAATAAAAATGCTAATGCTAAGTATATTATATGGTTGTATAATTTTCTTGCAGTGCAAAAGTACAATGTACTTATAACTACTGATGTTACTAACTTATTAAAACTACTAGTACAGTAAAACTACGATATTGTAAATACTTAGCTAACTCTATAAAAGTTAGATGATTAGTTAGCCACACAAAAACTAATAAATGGGGAGAGTTGGTGGTAAAAACAATAATAATTTTTAATGATAACTAAATAATTAATGCAATAGAGTGCTAGATGTAGAAACAGCAAAGTAAGTAGCGGCAGCAATCTTTTGTTATAAAAAAATTGATTGTGTAGATTTAAGACAATTTGGTAAAAAAAGGAAAGTATATTTAGAAAAGTAGCCCATCAAAAATAAACAGCGTTCTATTATGTGTAGCTAGTTTGTATTGTGAGTAAGTTTGAAGAAATCGAGAAGAAAAAAATATTATCATTTGTAAGCGAACAGTTAAAGCTATTGACGTATTGTAGATTTAATATTTATTGGCTAGTAGGTTGTGTGGTATAAAATAGGAGAAAGTTAATAGAGAGAGGGTGCCAATAATTTATCAGAAACACGGTTGTTGGTACAATAGACTGTTAAAGGAATAATATTACTTGATAGAAAAAACTAGTCGAACGTTTTTTCCCTAGTTAGAATAGTAAATTAACGAACATTTTTATTTGCATAATACCGATAAAACGCTAGTCGAACATTTAGTTGAATTTTTCGAGAAATTTCCTTGAAATGAACAGGAGTAGAATGACCTTTAAAAATATTTTACTCAGATATTTTGCTGTTGATGGTTTAATTACATAAATACAAGTTTGTTAAAATGTAAACCATGAAACGTGAATGCACTTTAAAATACAGACTCCATAATTCATAGCTTTCCACTTTTATTGATTCGACTAGTATTTTTCTTCTAATATAATTCGACTACCAGTCTGTTGCACTAACAGTATTTCTCAAAAGTACATTATACCGATCCTGACGAGAAACTTACGTAAAACATACTAATTGACTAGTGATAAAGTACATGTATAATTAACTATGTAGTGTTTTGCTGTTCTAGTGCCAGTATTTCTTTTATAGTTATAAAAATCTGTATTTTGTACAAATAGTTAAAAAATCGATGTGGATTTAAATGTTAAAAATGAATGAGCTCTTTTTTCTGATGATGATGATGATAATGATACCACACGATATTAAACAATATTAAATTCATAGGACGTTTGTTTAGAACGGTGATGATGATGATGATAATGATTGATAATGGACTAAACAATCAGCTTTTTAGTAAGAGCATGTTCTAAATTATAATCCCAATAATTTCCATACACACATCTTAACATGAACAACTATACACTACTATCACAACAATAATACTACGTTAAACCCGCCGTAGTAACAATAATTTCAGATGTACGTGGACAGAACATCTGAAAGTAATTATTATTTTGAAAAAAAAATATTATGGATCTGCAGAAGGAGATCCGAGTGGAAATTTTAGCAGTAGGCTGCATGCAAATTAACTACAAACCAATTTAATCATACAATGAAAATCAATTAGGTAATCATTCGTGTATTTTTAGGCTTAAAATTATATCATCATATCAGTCATGGAAAAAGTGAACACAGCCAGACGGAAAAACATGTTTCCCGAATTTCATGCCTATAATAAATAGATAGACCGCTTTCGCCTGAAAAATGAAGCCTGACATACCTAAGCATAAAGTACTAAAAAAACCGTTACTAAATTGTTGAAAATATGTAGACTGCACTCTCTACTTGTAATATACCTATACCGTTTCTATGCATCATTCCCATTTTTACTAGCACTCAATGATCTCAAAAATAAAAATTAAGACCATTGGGTATTTTTTTTTGCATTGAAATTTAAAAGCTATACATTATAGTTGCACGTAAGCGCCTACTTGACATATTCAAATTAACTTGAGTATTTAGCCTTACAGAAACTCACAAGCCACTTTTCAATTACGAATTAACTGACATGCATACACATGAAAATATTTGTGCAGAAATAATAAAATTAATGGAGCGGTAGCAGCCAAAATTAAATTGTATTATCGCATACAAAGTGTAGTTAAACGGAGATTCTGACACCAGCTTTCACTTGGTGGATACTGGATGCAGTAAAAACATTCTTACAACATACATAGCTCATATTTATGATCCCGTACAAATGTCGGGGTAATCACAATCAGTAAAATATTGAGACGGATAAATAAATTAATAGAAAGACTACCTCCCTCGATCTAGACTAAAATAAATACCGAAATGAAGGGTACATACATACTCTCATACGCGTCAGATGTCAGATTCTATGAGATCGGGGGAGGTGTATGCTTTTTTATAACTTTACAGTTATCCAAAATAACTGCATTAGTGACTTGTAGTACTAATATTAATAAAACCTAACATTAGAGCATTCTTAAAGCATGTTATCTGTCATCCCAGTTTGTTTGAATTTTTAATGTGTTTGCTACTCGCTGCTTTAGCAAAGGTGCTTACCATAAACAGTTAGACCATTAGATGGGGCAATGATCTACTGGGTCATCGAAATATGGTGTTTTTTTTTATCTTGGAACGCGTGGAAGAAGTGTTGTACACTAATGCGAATATATTATTTTTGGCAAGATACCTACCCGACTTTTTACCCTAGATTGCAAGAAAATGATTATTAACTATGGAAGCAAATGCGCATGATCTTTTAAAAATAAGTAAGGTGCTTATACTAAAAACAAAATCTTTGACAAACTCAATATGAAAAATGTAATCTTTTTTCGTATATATATATATGGTCTGCGATTCACCTGAGAATGCATTTTAACTTCCTCTGGCACATCACCACACACCTAACTTTGCCAAACGGAAAATTTGAAAGTGTAATCCATAATTTTGCCATCTATACACTAGTTTCACACACTTTCCATGCTGCAGAACTGAATGATGTGTCAATTGAACCTGTTATAAGCAATGGTTGGTAGATTGATTGAATAAATAGTATAGAGCGCTTAACAGACTCAAACTTATGAAAAACAAGTAAAGCTATATAGCTATGCATTGATCGATAGATGATTGTTTCGAGCTAATCAAACTGAAGTCAAGCTAAATGAGAATCAACTAAAACTACATTCGTTTCATTAAAAGTGTTGAAAGGTACGTGTAATAGCAAGAAAATAATTACTAATTACATAAATTTACTATTTACATCCACAAACTTAAACAAACTGACTGCTGCACCTTAAAGAACTAAACTAGATTAATTACTTATTTACCCTCTTCAAAAGAGCGTAAACACATTTCATCTTCTCGTTATTATTTATTCTAAACGTTTAATTTTTAACATACGAAAAAAGAGGCAACAATAAATTTTATTGACATCACTTACTGTCACAGTCACTCAAATTGCTATAAACAACAGACATACATACAATATTCACTACTCTGATAAAACCACACAAAACTAAATACGAAATGATGAAAATAATTTCAAATAAACTTTGTTAATTCACACATAAATACACACACTACAAATGTTATACATATTATGTAACTAATTATAAAAACGAAAAAATGAATAACGTCCACAAAAGCAATTAACATTACACAGGGCTTGAAAAAAATATTAAACATGACTAATCAATCATGAATATGATACTTTGAAATGAATATATTTATTAGTTAGTTAGTCAAGGCTTCAAGGCTCTAAGAATAATAAATAACTTACTAACATTTTGTTGTGCTAATTTGTTCAGAGAAAAAGTTAAAGAAAGGAAGAAAAATATATAGCAAATTGTACTGAAGAATAAAAAGTAAATACGGGCGATTCGGCTGTATATAGGTTTATCAGGAATATATATATTTAAAAAAAAAGAAATTTATACTACACTTATCGAACAAGTTATAAGAATTTGTTACACAAAATTTTTATTATATTTGATCAAAGATTACGTTTTGATTTCGAAGAAATTATAAAGTAGCTGTTATATTCGATTATTATTACTGCTACTGGTAATTAAGTCTTCTACGTACATTTATTTACAGTAGCAGTTAATAAAAAATGATAATACTATTTGATGACACGGTCAGGAAAAAAGTATTAATTTTTGAATAAAAAACACAATATGTTATGATAGATTGCCAACTGGGATAAAATTGTATAAAAATATATGAACACAAATCAAGATAAGTTTTATTCGTGTTAATATGCGTGGCAACATTTTTTTGATTAATTGGAATCCATTTCTTGCGCCATGTATTTATATGTAGATACTGTATCCTTCATTCTGATATCTTCGTTGTCACCGAGATTGGTTGAAGATTACATTGGAAGTTAAAAATTTTCAAGGAACTAATTTTTATAATTGCCAATTTACAAGCTGAAACGATCCAAGGGAATTTTTGGTAAAGAAAAAAACTTCTTTTGTATGGTTTTGATCAAAACTGCAGAGAATGTAGACATGCAATCTGTTCGTCTACATAGCAGGATTAAAAACTTCTTCTTTAGCAAGTGCTAGTCATATTGAATGTATTGAAAACTACAGTTTGAAACAATTACAGGTGAGATAATTCGTTTTCATGGTTAACACTACAAAGGCATCATCTGTGTGCATAAAGATAAATCTACTTATCTCACAAAACGAAGTTTCACTTAAAAGTAGAAAGCCATTTTTAACTTAAATAGCAATTTCAGAGCGGAAACGAGGAACCTTCAAACTTTTAAAGTGGGGAAATACAACTTTTTGTACTTTTATGCTGAAAGGAAGCAAAAAACTGAAAACATTAATTAGAAAATGTTAAGCATGCATTGGGGTATTTTTTATTTAAATAATACACAAAAATATGGTTTGTGAATTATTTCAAGTTTTTTTAAATCGAATTTTCCCGTAAACACTTTTTCGGATGAATTTCGAGGATTTACGAAGCGAAGCATGAGTTGGGTAAACGTTCAAACGTTCAGCTTCCAAAACTTCAACATTATCTCATCATGAAGTAGCGAGAAAATTCCCTTTTAGTTTAACTCTTGAGTAGCAGCGCTGCTCAATTATTTTTTTTCAAAAATAAAAAGTTGACGTTTTCTCATTTGGCTAACTGCCCCAGACCAACTATGCTTTCCAATAAAATAAATGTCAATGTACTTCGCATTAATTTACAAGGGAGGATTGCATTGCTAAATATGCTAATTTTAAAGCAATTACATGCGTTTTTTGCATTTTTTCAGTCGGTAAACAATCTTTATGTTTTAAACATATATTTGAACAGGTCGGTAAGTGGTTTTGCGGATTTCCCAAATAGGACTGGTATTCGTTCTATCTTCTTTCAGTTTGCAGGTACACTGATGGTGTCTAATACCTTAGCCTCCCAGGATTCTTAACGGCAATGGATGTACGATTATAGCCATTATACAGTACGGATACACCCTGAAAAGCCA
>JAHZMZ010001075.1:0-12014 GCA_027743805.1 Lepidocyrtoides sp. E14 | reverse complement strand
GTAGTGATAGAAAAATATTTAGGTGCAATATTCTATGCAAAAAAAACTAATATATTGAAACAATATCATACTAATTGTACTTATGTTCAGAATTGGTAAAAAAAAAAAAATTCCTAATTACTCTCTTTATCATGAACAAATGTAGTTAATTTCAATTTCAATAATAATGTTTGTCCCTCCAGCAGCGCAGCAGCGCACATCTTCTCACAGTTTACACTGTACTAGTTTAGTTAATAAATATAAAATCTAAAAAAAGTGTGTGCATGTATTTACACTTGATTGATTTAATTAAGCATCTGGTTCATCATAAGGCGTGCCGAGCTGATTGACAATTTACTTACAACAGCGTTAGCATTAGCATCAATGATTTTCATGTACCACCTTACCTTCATTATATAGATACCTAGAACATGAGTATTACTAACGACTAATGAAAAATGTACTATTACCAAGGGTTCCTAGTACGACCTAATCCAAATACAATGTCTTGTCTTGACTTCTCTGGTGTGTGCATTTATCTACTCCAGTTCATTATGTTTCATTATTAAATGTTTTTTTTCAAATGCTTTTGTCACATATGTACAATGAATTAAAATACATAAACCGATTACTAAAAGTTGGCCATTTTAATGAGAATTATAGAAATATAAATGTTTTACGTATACCTGTATGTATGATACTGTAACAAGGAGCTTATGGTCATGCATTAATTGCATGCATACATTTTACCAACTATGATTCTCGTTTTCATTTCAGTCTTTCAAAATTAGCTTGGAGTGGAATGACCACTTGTAGGCATAGTTTTTTTTGTCATTGAAAAGGAAATCAGTCGTTTTTCTGATATTTTCTGTCAGTAGTTCAAATATTTTGTAACTCATCGGAAACAATTTGTAGACAAGTGTCATTATGGATAAGTCAGATCAAATCGGAGGAAAAGACACAGGTGAAAAAAATGGGATAGACGATGAGAAAATTGAAGAACGTAATGGGAATTCTTCTGGGAACTCCATGATTCGGGACTCGAACAGCAATAGTGGAAATGAAAAACGCAATGAAACAGACACTGGCATCTCTGCATCTCTCAATGGAGCAGCTAATAATGTTCAACATCAAGTCGCCTCCAATGAAGCAAGCATCAACGCTGTTCCTAATCAACCAAACCCTGACGCCCCAAATTTTATCCGTGTACCTGATATCCAGTTAAATCCAAACAAGCAAAATCGGACTAATGATTCCAAAACGGAGCAAATAGAAGTAATCACGCTGTCTGGTGATGATGATTCACCGACCAACTCCAGTGACACTCTTTCCGTGTCAGCCACTGAAAAGAGATTGGATAAGGATTTTTTTGTTGACGAGAACCACCAAACCTTTTCAAACTTTTTTACTGCTGGCGACAATGATGCGTCAATCTGGCAATTCCTCACCGTATATGTTCCCGAAGACGGAGGCACGATGACCTTCCTATTTAATGGGATAACTGTGTCCTTGCCACATTTGAATACGCTTACACTTCACTTTTGTAAGGAGGACGAAAAAATCGTTTCATATGGTGGCTTGATGAACCGTTTCAATGTCCACTTTGTTCCCTTCTTCCAGTTGCTTTTAAATGGAGCACCAGAGTTACAAGATTTTGAGACAATAGGTGGTCGTCCTCCTCGTGGAATGGGGTATTTGGCTTTACCCCCTACCCTTACTCGAGTTACATTTGGTTGCGAAATGAACGATAAGGAGTTGGAGGTGCTTATAAAAAACGAACTTCCTGTACTACAAACACTTTATTTATTGATCACCAATACATCCATTTCGGAGCATATACTAACCCGCATTTTTGGCAAGTTTAGTTCTTCAATTCGAAAGCTTGGTTTCCTTGGAAAAAGGCTCTTCAAAATTCCAAGAAATCCGTCGTACTTTCGTTTCACGAAAACTTTGGAACATTTGGAGGTTTTTAAAACCAACTCCATTCATGCTGAACTAGCTCCTTATCAGTCTTTTTTACAGGATAGGATTCCAAATTTGAAAACACTATGGTTACCAGATCAAACCCTTCTCATGTTCTACAAGTGGACAATGGGTTCTTGCTACCCAAGCGTTAATGAGCTTTTGATTAATTTGGTGAGAGAAGACTATTTGCCTCCGAGCCCGAAATTTAACCAAACAATTAAAAAAGCTGATATGGAGCTTGTTTTTAAAGCGTTTCCAAAAGTATCCACCCTCAGATTGACTGTCTCCTGTCGCGACAAGTCTGGTCTCCAGTATGTGTTCATGTTAATGTCGCAGTTAAGGGAGTTAGAAATTCGAGTAAATAATAAAGAATTATTTACGAATACTGACCATTGGGATACACTGATGATAGGTACTACCACTCGCGCAGTATCAATTCGAATGCTACAATGTGAGTGAGGAATAAAATTTTATAAATATTTTTTATTCCAAACTTGCCACTTTCTCTAAATTTTCAATTCTTTTAATAGCTCTGAACACACTTTCTCTTTGGACTGAGACAACAGATTATCAACGGCCGATAATGTCAAGCGCTGTATTTTTCCATGCTTTCTTTGTGATGCCCAGATTGAAACGATTGAAAATGGAAGGAAGTTTTGAGGTACGATTATTTGATGAGTAGTAGTAGTATACTACTTATAATTTAAATGATAATGATATTAGTCAAAACATAATAAGATGTGTTTTATTTTATCCGACAGCCTACGCCGGATATTATCCAGGTTTGGAAGAGAGGAGATCCAGAACGCATTTTTTACAAAGATCATTAGAATTAATGTTATCAGACGTCTACTATTCCAAGCTTTCCAAACTGAAAGTTTAATATCGGATTTTTGACTTTTTGAAGAAAGTTTCAACTGGATTGAAGCTCTCTTAAAATGTAGTGTCTATGACGTGAAGCTTTTTAAAATAAATCATTCATGTACACTGATTTGTTGTTTTGATTTTGTTATGCTCAATTAAGAAAAACAAATTTGTAAGTAAGTATTTATATTTGGCTGTGATTTTCATTAAGCACCTATCATCATAAGGCGTGGCATGCTAATTTAATTTACAATTTACACCAGTCTTAACATATAGGTTCGTTATGCAACGTTTGAATACTTTGGCTTCAATGTGTAATATTATGCAGGTCGGTCGATACTGCTGAAACATATAAAGATAGCAATATTCTGTCAAAAATTATAGCTGAGTAGCTTAATTAGGTTATTGAAAAATTGAAGACTTTCTTTTGCATGCGTTATAAAAATAAATTTGGATATTGTTACGCAAATTTGATGTTGGTTACTGGAAAATCATCATAAAATTATTTTTCAGGACAGCACTCCAATTTGAAATGACACCGACTAGTTTAACTAAGGGCATGTTAGTATGTTACCTTATTATGAATGAATGAATGAAGGTAAATGGAGGTGTAAACCAATTAATCCACTGCTACCGTCTTTGCTAATGAATCTTGAGTTTGACTAGAGCCAGGTGTATAAACAGAAGTGGGCGACGTTGTTCAGTTGTAAGCTCATTTCTTCAAGACGTGCTTTCACTCCTGAAGAAAGATTAATACACCGAAATTTTTTTGTTGCATTTTTCAGTTTCATCGCGGCGAATACAGTTCCAGATTTGAAATCTTATTTGCACCCACATTGCCAGGAACAGTATTTTCAGTTTTACGGGAGAAAATCCATAGTATTGAGATTTTATCTAAAATGAAAAAAATGTAGTAGCATTTTACTGTAGGTATTTTCAATTGCGCATCATTTATAAATACTTTGTTATGCTAGACACAGGTGAATTTTCTGTTTGAAAATATGGCGAAACAATCTAATTCTTACCTTGGAGAAGTGGATGATGTCAGTAGTGGTGCCATGCACAAAACAGAAACTATACATCTTATGTCATCCACATCTGCAACCATCAAAGCCAGAGAAAGTCCCCTCTTTTCTCCAAATCCTTTGTTTCGATGGATAAGTCATGTGGAGACGCAACGCATGAAAGAGAAAACTGTGCAAACTGAGGAATATATATCCAATGAGCCCAAGCTAGAAAAGGCGGGGCAGACAGAGGTGGTTACAGAATGTCCAACATATACGTGTACGTTTTATTCGTTTTTGCGTGCTATTTTTAATATTTTAGCAACAACTGGCGTTCCATTAAACCTTATTAAAGGCATTTTTGCTATTTTTAGTCACAAATATGCGGAGGTTGTTGGGAACTGGAACGCTAGAAACAAGACAGTTCTCCCTGTCACCCAAGGAGTCCCAGTATTATAATCAAAGAGCTTCAGGGGAAAATGGAGGAGAAAAGCTGAAACAGTTGGAGTTCCAAAGAAACACGGAACAGTTGCAGTTCCTTAATGATCTGGAATATTATGGTCCTCAAATGTTAGAAATGAACAAGCTCACCTCTTTCCTCACAGTTTCAAATGAGAAAATGGAGCAGTTGAATACTTTTCCGGGAAAGTTTCAAGTGTCTAGAAGTAATGAAATGGAAGAGGGAGAAATTGGGGAAAGGTCTGATCACAACTGTCCGCTGTGCAGGAAGTACTTTTGTATAAATTTTTACCTGCTTTATCATATAGACCGGGATCACTTTGGAACACCCGCCCCCTGTAAATGTCCGTGTTGTGGGGATCGGTTTCAAGAAATAAGAGATGCTCTGGAACACGTGAAGAGATGCCTTGACCCTGAAGTACGACAAAAACCTAACATGACAGATACTATTCAGTGCACAGAGGGTTGGAGTCGTAGCTATTTGTGTGGTAAATATGCAGTGTCTGCTGAGGCCATGCAAGAGCACATGGTCATAGAGGTAAAATACAACTTGAATATTTTATGCTTTAATTAAAAAATTTCTTTAAAATGTTTAAAACTAAATTGAATGTGTGGAAAATTTGATGCAGCACTTAAAAGCGGAAAAGTCAGAAAATGAAGAACACTGCATGTTGATAGAGTAGGACTTTGAGATAGCTGGGGTCAACTCACATTTTCAATTCAAACTGAAACAGGAAAAGGATGACTCATTTTCAGCAGGAATAAATGACGACACCCACCCACGGAAGTAAAAATTAAGATGGTTAATGAATATAGAGAGGAAAGTGTGAAGGATAGAGAAATGCCTGAAGGTTATGCATGATTATGTAAGAAAGAAGAAAGAATACGATTAGTAATGGCATGGAATCCAACTTGGCATGTATGTATGTATTTGGGGCAACTTGATGATGATAAAGGCAAAGGTACATTCATGCAGACAAATACTAATTAACTAAACTAGTTTTAGTCTTAAATTCTGAAATACATAAAAGATTAAAAATTTTGCAATGATTGTTGATTACCTACTTACTTACCTAATTAAGTATACATTATATGATTTTATTTATGTAACTCATGGAATAACGTGTATTGTATGAATAAAATTGTGCAACTTTTCATGGTCAGTGATATGAAACTTTCTGTAAATACCATGAGGCATTAATTCTCTAAAAATTTTCTTTCTTTCATCATCGCGGCTATATTCAGCTTCAATTTAATGTTGGTTGCATAATATTCTCTCTGTAAAATTGTGCATCATGTAAATTTAAAATCATACATGCACATCTCATTTGTCACTACTACTACCTCGATCCCAATTCTACTGAAAAACTGTCAGTAGGCATAAAAATGTTTTTTTTTGCGTGCTACAAAAGATCTGCATACAGTTAAAAGATAAATCGGTGTAATTAAGTAGGTCAGAAAAACCACCTCTAAAAAAGATTGCTTGAACTGTAAAAAATATGATGCTTTTTGATCACGGGTTTTCTGCCATTCTCCAAACCATATAAGGAGCATAAAAGAAAAAAAAGTCATGTCTCAAATTTGCGAATTTCTCTGCAAAAAGTTCATACAGGCAATAAAATCTGCACTCTGTGCATACATCAGTTGCAATGCTACTATTGTAAAATAACAATGGATTATTATATTACTTACCCGTAAAAGAAAAATTGTACTGGCCGCAAAAAGCCGACGAGCCTGACCAGTTGACCTGGTCGCCTATTTCAGTTTCAACAAATTTATTACTGCTCTCGTTTTTATGTATGCTAGAGAATGTAGTGATTCACTGTCAGTGCCTCATTGCATAAAATCATTCTGGTTTACATAAAGTGTTAACACCTTCTTTTTACACCTTTTGTCTTTTTTTACGGCCATATCAGCATCACTCAAATCAAAGCTAAAGGTTCTAATGCTTTCTTCATTCGTCTTAAAGGAAAAATGTAAACAGACTAAATGAAACAAAGCGGATCGGATAAATAATATTATGCTACTGCAGTTGCAACAACACACTAGAATTACAGTTAAGAATAATAATATTAACCAAATGCGTAACAATAATAACTTTATGCGAGCATTTGCGACTACAAGCAATCGAATCCAAATGAACGGGACTTCTTTCAGAACGGCGGTGAAAGGAACCAAATCCGCAAAAAAAAAAGTATAAAAAGCAGCCACAGAAAATTATTTTTGCATTACAGAGACTCGAGAGAGATACGAATACACACAACATTAACATTACATTTAATATTTAACAGACGTGATAGTTAAGCAACCAATTAAATTTTCTTGCGGAAATATAGCTTTGAGTGAGTTTGAAAAACTGTGAAAAAAATACCACAATGGTTTTTAAGGTTAATCATTATTTCACTTTCTCAGTTCCTTGTATTATTTGCATACCACTTTTTCCGGTTGAACGAAAAATCTAAACTATTTTTCTTCTTTTTTTGTATAGCTAGCCATGCAGCAACCTGTAAATCTGACCGTTGTCTTGACAATATTTTTGTCGGTGTTTTGCTCCATTTTTGGAAAACTTGCTGTTGCCATGCCAACTACTACATCTTCCTCTTTAACATCATCATCATCGTCCCCTTCACCATCATCGTCGATAGAAGATTTAGAGTTTCTTGATCAGACGAGTAATCCTTCTGAGACTTCTTATAGTCACTACACTGATAAGGAAGAAGAGGTCGATGACAATACTGATAGCATGGAAACCTCCCATACACTTTTGTACGGTACCAGCGGAGCTCCTTACTTCTGCCTGCCAGCATCTCCATCTCCATACTCATTTAGTAAGAGAAGTAGTGTTGACAAAAAGAAGAAAATTAGAAGGGGATACAGCAAATATCCTTGGAACTATCAATAAAGTCTGAAGGCTGACTAAAATAAAACACAGCATACCAGATAAAGATATTGATTACACTCATCGCTCATCGCTTTATATTTTCTAATCTTTATGAATCTTTTTTTTTTGTACTACAGTAAACGTATGGATTTACTGTGAATTTTTGATTTTGTAATCCAACTTGACTAATTTTTATATAAACTTTTTATGAAAAATAATAGACATAACGCCATTGCTTTAAACGTTGAGTATTTTTTCTTCATCGTTGATTTTCCATTACATGTCCAGTTGGAATTGATGACGGCATCATTCTTTCCAGGTTTATTCGAAATAATATTAGGCATGATTTGGCTATCTGTTTAGGTAGGTGATGAGAATGAGAAACGTCACCACAATATCACCTTTTATTAGTAACGCATAAATTATCCTTGCTGTTACAGTTTGTAAACAGTACCTAGAAATACAGTTCAGCAAGCAGAAAGTGCAATGAATCATCGTGCATAGTAATAACGAACACAATTAACACCTTTTTACCTTTCTACGACTCATCTTCTCACTTACTCATTGCTATTGTTCTTTCATACGCTTTTTTCTTATTTTGACGTTTTCAAAGAAATTCTCGTCTACAGTCCAGCTCAAGTTCATCGGTTGCATCATTTGGCGTTGAGTAGGTGGGTGGTGAATGCGAATGAAGTAAAAAATGATAATAAAAGGAGAAGTATGACGGCCTTCTCCAGTCAATCATCAAACAAAACTCAAGACTAAAGAAATACTGCTCAGTGTTCATATTGTACTCCGGCTTTTTCGGATTTTTAAAAAAGTAAAGATATTTTCTGATCGATCATCATCATCATCATGCAGGTTTGTTCGCTGTGCCACCACTGACATTCAAAGTATTAATACTGTTGTTAAAGCTTCCAGCTTGGAAACTAATTTTTTTTTAATATGATTTTTTTTCAGAAGGCTCACAGGTTCTCGTCACTCCTTCTAGTTTGGCTGTTGTTAGTAGTGTCATGTTTCGATGCCATGCCTGTCACTGCATCAACAATGAGCTCGTTGTCGTTATCATCATCACAAGAGATAACAACAACTGAAGAACATCGACTACCACCACCTCCGCCCAACTCTCTGGAGAACAATAGCAGTGTCGTAGTGAAGCAAGTGGAAAGTTATGAAAACGAAGTTCCAACACCCACAGAGGTTCCCACAGAAAGCTTGCCAAATGCACTGAACTACGGTACACTTGGACTGCCCTATTTATTCTGGCTCCATCCTTTCATTGGTAGTACTAAACCAACTCAATCCAACAGCAGTACTAAAAATAAATCGTCCAGGAGAAAAGGAGGCTACAGTAAATATCCATGGAATTACCAGTGAAAAAATGCATGAGTTTGTTATTTTTTTATTTTAAACTATTCTTTGTTGGTTATTTCTTTGAAAAAGTGATATTATATAAATCTATCATGTAACTTAATTACGTCTTACGTCACAAAATAGCATCAGAGCAATTAACTTGTATGGTTATACAGTAAACGATTTTTTTTTTCATTACCGAAATTATTTTGCATGGTTGTTGCTCTGCATGTGTGATAATAGTGAGGAAAGAGTGCATTTGATATGCATGGAATTTTTTAAAATTGTGGTCCACACGAGTTCTGATTGGTGGCTATCGTAAGCTTACAATCATCGTCTCCCACTCATTGCAATTTTCGATTAGGTATGTATTTTTCAATTCACGTTTTTGAATATTTGCCCAAAATGGCTTGAAAATGGATTGAATAAATAAATAATTACATCTCAGGATAAAAAAGTAAAATGAAGAGCAGGGGCCTTTACTACCAACTGTCCTCATTTCTCATTATCATTCTTCGTTAATTTTTCCATGTATTTTTACTATTTAAATTTTTGTAAATTGCTTGGTAACATTTTTAAATGGAGAGATACATGGGAAAATTTTAAGAAGAATGATAATGAGAAATGAAGACGGTTGGTAGTAAGGGTCCCAGGAGGACATATATTTCATATTTCATGCATGGTCAAGTTCTTTCTTTGTGACGCTGCTCCGCTCTGTTTCCCATCTTTTATGTAGTTTTTGTTACTCTTTTCACGAGAAGAATAAAAGAGAGTAGAGAGAGCAACGCAATGTAACAGCATGCAGCTAGAGCATTTTTCGTTTCTTTTGGTTTCTCCTTCAACACAATAAGTGATTCATTCCTACTACTACTTATCCTATTAAGACCTTTTTTGTGTGTCTCCTTTTTGCACCTTATTACAGATCTTGTTCTGCTTGTCTTCTTACAAGACTTGTGTTCAGTTCAGTCTGTGTGAGTCACACACACTTACACATTCACACAGCCATAATATATAATATCAGCCAAACAGTATGTTAGCCCTCTCCTGAAAAAAACCGTCAGTTTTTATCGCTATTTATGTACTTACTTGGTCATTCACGTTAACGTTCAATTTTCTTCCTTGTTTAAATTTTGTATAGAAACTTTTCCCAACTTTCCAAATGAAATAATAAATATTATGCATGTAATATGAACCTGCATATTTAAACTTAATGAACCACATCTCAATGAGAACGAAAAAAAATGCGGTTTAAAATTCATAATAATGACAGTCAAAAAAATAGAGAGAAATTTTTTTTAAAGACACTTCTAAGTAAATTTCCGTCTGATGAACAAGCTAAGTATTATGTAAATACTAGAAGCTTGTCTTGTTTGTTTGGGATAACAAGGATTTTGTTAAGCAGCTTGCTCAAGAAAATCGTACTCGTCGTGCATACTGTGTAGATTATGTTATCCAATTATTCATGACGCCACCACCCAGATGATAATTTTCTTATCCTTGTCCAAAGAAATGACGGTAACCAGCTAAAACAGAAATTTTGAGCATAATATTTTTCATGCAGATATTTTACTTTAAAAAGTAAGGAGAGAAATGACAGACAAATTGAAGTAATTATCGGTATAAGAAAATTGCTGTGACGGCAACTGTATGAAGGCTTGTGTGAATGAGTAGTAAAAACCTGAGTTAGAACAGAACCCTGGACACGGTTCATTACTCTTTGACTGAAAAGCGAGGAATAGGATAGCTTGTAACCATCGTTTGAATTTTTGATTCTTGTACTTTTTTGCATGAAAGTTGCTCTTTTTGTTTAAAAAAAATCAAAATGGAATCTGGAAAAAAATGTCAAAAGGACTATACTTTTCCAAGTCAAAGCAGTAGTCGTCGTGGTGACGGTGGTGGTACTAGCTTCGTAGATGTCAAAGGAACAAAGGATCGCAAAATTGTCTTAGAAACTATGAAGGACCAGTTGGCTGCAATGGTAGGAGCACAAGTAGAAAGATTTCATGGAGCTGTCCTGAATAGTTTAGCAGACGCGAAGAGAAAAGTGCGTGAACAGAAGAAAGAGCTAAAAGAGGCACAGAAATTAATTAACAGACAGAAAGTCATTATAGCTGAAGGAGTACTGACTACAGCAGAGACAGAGGCGGACGCAGCCAGATACAAGGAAGATAAGGATGAAGAAATAAATAAATTAAAAGAAAAACTTGATAAGGTTAACAGAAAATTGGAAAAGGAGAGGGGAAGGAAAAGAGCAAGACTACTTGAGCATCTGGAAGGCAGCACTGATTATGATTCTGATTCGGTATATCCACTCATATTATTATGCATTTAGTATTAACGCCCAAGAAATCACTTTTTTTAGTGAAAATATTTTTACAATTAACTTTTTTTTACTGTTATGGTTGTGGCAGGTAAAAACGGTAATACTATAATGCTACACTGATGGCCACAAAAAGAATGCAGCTGTATAATAGAAGCACCTTGTAAGTTAATGTTAAGTTACAAAAAAAATAATATAGCAAGCGTGTATGTAACTCATTTTATTTTCAAAAAATATATTAAACTTGAAATACATTAATTACTTTAATTTTTGTTTTGCCATGTACAGGTGAACCTCATTCCAGGCTGAAATTAAAAGCAGGACAAATAATTGTAGTGGTAGTAATAATTAGCAACTTTATACTTGGTTATGGTTATTGATGCTTGCTTACAATAGTAACAGGTTTTTTGTGTGATAAATTATTGTGGAATAAATGTACTTTGTATAGCTGCTCGAATTCGAAATCTGTTATATCTACTATTTCATGTAAATTGACCAAGGTTTATTTAAAGTTTATGAATTTTGCTACGAATGTTCTGTTTCTTTTTTTAAAATCTGATATCGCCAAATAATAAATTATTTATTGTATTAAAACGAGATTCACATATGCTAGCATTTTACTTGTATGCAGTTGATTTATTTTATTGCATTATCAGTTAATTGTCGTCAGTGCTCGCTAGCAAGCATGGGACGCTGAACATTTCTGTTTAAAGTTCCATCCGGTGGTGGACTGAGATTTACTTGTAGATTGTGACGCCAGCTTGAATGAGACAATGCAATGGTCTTTTCATTGACTTTTTATCATGTCGTACCATCCACCACCTGCTGCAAAATTCATTCACTGACTCCAGAGGCATATTAAAATGATATCATTTACACAGGCAAAAAAAGAAATCGTGACAATGCCAGGAGTCGAACCTGAATCTCTTGATCACTGCGCGGCGGGACGTTACCACTTGACAGCGACTTTCGTGCATTAGAAATCATTTAAAATCTGATTGATTGATAAAGACAACAGCATACGTAAAGCTTCACTAGCTAAAGGACCATCACCTGTGACACAAGTGCAACCCGAGTTGGCACTGGGAGTCTTGTTGCGTAATAAACGAGCAGGAAGTCGCTGCAGTTGTTACTGCATTGTTTCAAGTTCGGTCCCGTATCCGCTATACATACAAGTGCCTTAACCGCT
>JAHZMZ010001074.1:0-21835 GCA_027743805.1 Lepidocyrtoides sp. E14 | reverse complement strand
TGAAATATTGTAGTTTTTGAAAATGTTATTCTTCTTTGCTAAAATGTTCTGTAAAATGTCACTGTTGCCGAAGCAATAACGACAACAGGAAACGAGTGCTTACTGTTGAGTAAACAAAGTACAAACAACCTTGCACTGAAAAGGAGGACGGATAATTTTTGAAATGTATGCGTTTTTTTTTGTAGACGCTTTTTTCTGAAACGAAGCCGAACCATAACTGTATAAAATCCTCAAAAGCAATGAAATATGCATGTCACCAATAATTGTCATTCCAACGAGCAATTTCAGCATAAATATTTTTCATTTTACTTGCCTAGTTACTATTCCAAGCATGTCGTTGACTACACAATGATGTTCAGCTAAAAAGTTGACTTACTATGCAAACTTTACATGTATTCATTTTTTGTTTGAAAAATAGTAACAGGAACAAATCAGACCAAAAGTAAATCTGGCGTAGCGTGTTGGATAACAAACAAGAAAAATTCTGAGTACAAGGCATTAATTATCAGTACGGAGCTCTATTTAGTTCTGGCATATTTTGATGATGCGGAAAAACTGCTCTGTTAACTGAGGTGGACAAATTACTCAGAATATAGCAGAATTGTTTAAGCCTTCTTGACGGCAGCAGAGGTAAACAGTAGAAGGAAGGTGGGAAGTTGATTTATTTTACTGGAAATATACACTGATGACAGACAAATTTATTGGCAATATGCTCACACGCGACGTTTCTTTTAAAGCAAATTTCTACATGGTATTTAACTTGACACACTGCAGTTTTAAATTTACGGGAAACATTGAAATTTACTTGAAAATTTCAATGCCATCCATACTTGCTATACAATTCTATACTATCAGCAGGAAAGGTAGTCAGAAGTCCTATTTTTAGGTAACATTTTTCAAAACATTTTCACTAATCTAACCTTGTTTTTTTGCTACAATAGTAAATCCAATTGTTTTAAGGTGGAATATAAATCTCTTTTATAGGACTGTCAGAAATTTGCACATAATTTGTTAAAGATTCTTTGAATTTGCATATTGTTATTGTTCAATCAAAGCAAATAATAAACTTTTCCAAAAATATGACATATTCTCATCGTCATCTCGTAGAAAATCTCTTCTTTTTTAACAGCGGCAGGAAGAGATCTCGTTGGTATTTGTTTCCAGGAACAATTATTAGCTCCTTCTCATTTTCTGTCTAGTTTGTAAGGAATGGTGACGATGATGGAGAAGAATGATTGGAAAACATGAAGAATATCTTAACAACCGCCACCTGCTTAAAAGTGTAAGCATGTAAAACCATCCTTTGAAGTATTCTCTTCTATAGAGTTCCTGCGAGCCACGCAATTTTCAAATTCAATATCATTTTCACTTGCTTACAAGAGAATATTGTAACCTAATATCTCATTCCTTTCCATGGAATTCGCAATCAAATCATATTTACTTGTTCAAACTAGAAACTCTATCTG
Organism: Lepidocyrtoides sp. E14; assembly: GCA_027743805.1. Lineage (NCBI taxonomy): Eukaryota > Metazoa > Arthropoda > Collembola > Entomobryomorpha > Entomobryidae > Lepidocyrtoides > Lepidocyrtoides sp. E14. The sequence goes on along the minus strand of JAHZMZ010001074.1, from coordinate 20,369 downwards.
CCTTTGTACCTTCTGTGCTGGCACAAAAGTCATTCTCATCATCATCATCGCTAACCAGAACATTCCAATATAGAGTGGATATGTGCGTAGTGTATGAATTTGCGTGTAGTGTAGAGTAACCAACAAAATAAGTAAGTACCTGTCTTCTGCTTCGTTGCATGCCGTTTTCAACTTGATACATTGAGCGACATGAAACAAAAATGATGATGATGCTGCTGCTTCTCTCGTGGATCGTGTTACATATCAAAAGAAATTGAAGTGAAAAGTGAAGGATATGATTATTATTATTCTTCTTAATATTATTACTACTCTTTTACTCTGTTTCTTATAACATCATTACTCTATTTTATCACAACTTCTTCTTGTTAGTATAAAATACATAGTACATATTTTTTTTCTTATTTTGTTTTCCCTTTTTTTCTTCCATAATCAAAATAAACATAAATACAAAGTAACACTGCACTGATAGTCTTATATAAAATATCATCATTGTGGAGATTTATTTCTATTACCATGACGTATTACATAAAATGGTTAAATATACTTTATACCTTCTTCTATCTATCTTACATATTGTAGCTTTCATGTTACATTTTATATACGATTCAATATACACAAGAATTTTCTCCAAGGGAATCAAAAAAACAGACAGACAACTTAGTTTTTTTTCTTCCTCTGTCGTACATACGGCATACACAGTTTCCATATGCTTTTTATTCTCTCTCCCTCGAGCCAATGCATAATCGGATTATTTTGATTAAATCTTGTGTATACTCATAATCTATGTATTTTAGGGAGAGAAAAAAAGAAGAAAAAATAAAAGTTTACAAATATGGAGACTTGTTTGTTTGTTGTACCTTCTCGTCCAACAACTAGTAAAATGTAGAAAACGAAGAATAATGGATGAGGTTACTTTTTTCTGTGTAGTTTTCGTCCTTTATCCTACTTGCTTCAACAGACATTCTGAGCGTCCCACGCCGAAAGCGGGGAGATGAGAAAGTTGTTGAAGATTCTTTTTTTTTCATTTTCCTAAATGCTACCTTCTTGTTTCAACATTGTAATCATATATTGCAAAGAAGAAGACTTTCATTTTCTTTCCACTACACATGTCCCAGACTATTTAAGTAAAAAGTAAGTTTTTTTTGTGTATCAATATTCATATTATCTTATAACTACTCACAAAAGTACTTTTTTTGCGAAGAAAAGCTCAAATATACCTTTTCCTACAATTCATTATTCATTCGTTGACTGTTCTTTGTTTTTTTTCAAAAGACGGCCTTTTTGTGAAATTGGGTAAAAACTTATCTTCCCAGAAAATGTAGAAATGTATATTATATATATGCCAAATATTAAACTCATCGCTACAGTTTTTTTTTCCTCATTATATTTATTAGTGAAATATTAAAAAATCTTAGATGGTCGTTAAAGCAAAAAGTATTAAAAATTGAGGGGCTTACATGCTCTGCGAAAGGAATTTCGAGAGGGCAAGCTTGGACAAGCTGTGACTCTTAAGGCCTCCAAACATGGTGAAGGACTGCTTGTTAATTTGACACAAGATTTAATGTAAACGCGAGTAGTAGTGGTGGTGTTGCGTACTAAAATACAGCACCACGTCTCTCCTGATCCTTGTTCTTCTTCCTGGTTTTCCTGGTAGTCTCCAAAATATATTAATATATTTTCGGACCCTAATTGTCTCTCTTCTGCAATATTTGTTTTCCGCTTTGTTCAAGTTTACATGCTCGACCGAGCTTCAACGAAAATCCTGTGACAGGGTCAAATTGAAGAGTTTGTACAATTAAACTGCTTCTCTCATTTGAAGGAAAAAAAATCTTATTTCTTCTTGGAGTCTCTCCTTGAAGTTTGCTAGCACTTAATTAAATTTTATGCTCTTGCTCTGTGCAGAGAGCTCTTTGACAGAAAGTAAAATTGAGCTAGAAATGTCGCCATTAAGTTCATATACTTACTTTTGTTGTAAATATGTACCAGAATAGAGCATAAGAGTATAAACTCCAAGTTTTCTTATACCGCTACCTCTCTTTACTTGACCAGTTTATCAGTAAGCCAGCTCTTTCCACTGCTTACAATCACTGCAAGAATTGGCCGAGAAAAAATCCAAAAAGAGATGGATGCATCCCACTTTATTTTATTTTTTCTCGCTTGTACGTTGCGTGATCAAAGTTCACTTGTACAAAAGAAATATTGCCAAAAGAATTTTTTTTCCTTCTTCTTCTTTTGTTTTTTTTTCTTTTTCGCAAAGTGCTCTTCAGAAGACAGAAAATAAAAATTACTTCACTCCTTCCCTTTGCTCAATCACTTTTCTACCTTGCTGATTGTAGCTGCCAAAAAAATTGTGCTCGCAAGAGGACAGTCTGTATAAGAGCAACAAGACGATGAAGAACAGCGTAAAAGAGGTTGGTGAGGCACACTGATTTTTTCTTTCTTTCTCTTCTCGTTTTAACTCAAAAATAAGCAATATGTTTTCACAAGTTCTCCGAATAAAGAGCAATAATACTTTTCTCTTTTTCGTTTCCTTGTGTAACAGTTGTTACAACACTTGTTAATCTTGTTGGCACAATCCGACCAAACGAACGACAAAACGGCTACTGGAGCAAAACTGTTTTTTTTTCTGTGTGTGGAATTACAGGAAAGAAGGAATGATAGGGGTGCTTGGTTTATTACAACAAAAAGCGAGGCAAGGATGTGATTAGGGTTTTTGGTTGGTGAGGCGTAGAATAGGATGAAAAAAAATTGTGAAACAATGTGTATTGTTACAATTTGATACACGGTTCGTGCAGGATAGTTAAACAGGAAGCTTATAAGATGATGATAATGATGAGGAGTAGGACATAGTTACTGGAAGCGAGCCAGGGGAACACTGTGAGGCAAAAAAGGACTCCAGTTCGCTACTTGTTGGTAGAGAGAGAAAGCGTCCCCAGAATAAAAAAGGGCGATATTCGAGAGTGAGAGAGCGCAAAAGATTCTTGTATGCTTGAGGGAGTATTGCTACTATACTTAAAGCACACACATTTCACCGAGCTCTGTTCCTCCGTAAGAAGAGTTGCTGAGTAAACGCGGAGAAACTGGAAACATCCGTTTATATGGAGGAGTCCCATTCTTTCCTATTCAACATAGCATGCTTATTACTTTCCAGAAGAGCAAGCCTGCAGAAGCCAGCTACTGCGCTGCTAGGCTAAAGTAGACAACAATCATTTTCGTGAATGCTAAATGTACTCTAGTACGTACACCATCACACGTTATATTCCTTTTCCCTGGTCCTGTACCGTTCCCTATATAGCGCATCCGTATATATGGGAGTGGAAAGTATAGTTGTAAAGGGGCTAAAACGGACACCGGAATTTACGTTTTACTTCGCAAATTTCTTTTTGAGTTGAAGGGAAATAAAAGAAAGGAGTAAGAAAGTGTGATACTGATGATGCTTGTCATACTTGCTAAATAGATAAGAGGTTTTCCATTTCTCCATTTTGTTCTAATCTCTTACCTCGTTTGTCTATTTTGCAATTTTACTAACCATCCTGTTGTGGATACAGTGTGCCAAAAAGAAGGAGAAGAGTGAAAGTTAATATTTGAAAATCAAATGAGAATACATGTATATCAGTCACTTAAATGAAAGATAAAAAACGTGAAGGAAAAAATGTGAACGGAAATGGTAAACAAGCTTGTCATCATTGTCGATTCCATCCTCGTCATCACCCTTTATTGAGTTTTCTTTTCGATTCTGTAGTATCGGGGGAATTTGAGATATGTAGTAGTTTTAAATGTACTACTACTGCATGCTCCTATCATTCAATTTTTGTATTTTTATTTCAAACGCTTGTGCTCTTACTCCAATCAACCAGCAAAGTGGAATGAATGGCTGATTGTAGTAAAAGAAAAAAAAATCCAGAGGACTAAGAAAGAAAGAGAAAGGAAGGAGACAGATAGAAAGAAAGACTATTTTTTCACTCATAATAACATGCTTGGCTGAATATAGGCATGTTATGGTAAGTATTGCAGACGTTTGCAAGCAAGTAGACATATGATGGAACAATAGCAAGCAGTTCATCTGTAGAATCTACCTCTTCGTTTTCATTCTCTTTCTTCTATTTTTTGAGACCTGTTTAACAACAAAGCATGAACAATTCTCTCCTTACTCAATACCATTTTTATTCTTCATCCTCGTTTCCATAATTGTGCCAGAGTAAAGAAAAATCGGAGAAAGAAGGAGAGCAAGAAAAAAAAAAGAAAGAAAGAGTCGTAGTTATAGTTGTAGTGGTAGTAGCAGTGGAAAAAGTATGTAATGGAAGAAACTTGCAAAAGAAGAATAAATAGGCTTGATCCATTCAGCCAGGGCTTTCATCTTATATTTCCGTCCAAACATTTCACTTTCGGTCTATACATGGGTTCTTGTTTCACAATTTCTTTTCTTCCTGTGGCAAAAATAAAGTGTAAGTGTGAGTTGTAGGAGTGAGTCACACGTTATAAAAAAAACTGGCTTCTGGTCTTTTTTTTTCTTCTTGATATTGTTGTTATTTTCTGCTACTTGTGTGACTGCTGCTTCTATCATTAGTTTTCTACTCTTGTAAAAAAATAAATATAGAAAGACTCAGAAAGAAAGGAGGATACTTGAAACATTGCACTGCCAGCAATTCCTCTACCGCTTGTCCTGTCTGTTACTACCTAACTGTTTGTTTATTGTTGACTTGGCTACTGCTGTATACTTCTGTCACTATTATTCCTACTACCATTACTATTCCTCAAGTTTTTTTTGGTTACCTACATTGTATCGTTCACTTTTCTTCTTTTGTCTCCTCTTTCTGGATAATATGACTGGCCAATCTCCAGATGGAAAGTGGGTAGAATGGAAAGGTTCATGGAAAGTAGAAAGCTAGAAATAACGGTGCCACTGTTTCACATTGTTTTGTATTCAGCTTGTTTGTTCAAAACAACCAGAAAATACAGTAGGTAGGTATAGCTAGTAACTAGTACATACCTATACAAATGTTCGCATTAAATGTCTACTAGATGTGCATCATCATACGTATGTAATATCTAACCAGAAGACATGGCCGGATGATGATGATGGTGGTGTTGGATTGATATTTTTCTATCATACTGACATTCCATTGCTCTTCACTCATATTTTCTATCAAGTCCTGATATTCAAGTGAATTCTCCATCACCACCACCGCAAAAAAAAAACATCAGCTTTCACTTCTGCACCCATTTTGCCATTCCCAGTGCTACTGAACAATGAGAAAGCAGTATGTGCTTGTGTATGTGGCATGCATGCCTATCTACGTAACTTGAAATACTGCTGTTATGATGATGGCGCTTGGAAAATTGTAGAAGTGAAGTGAGAGATACTACTTGAAAACTTGGTTGGAATGGTGGTGATGGTGCTACTGGTGCTGCTTTTACTACCGCGATGCCACCACCATTGCCATTACTCCTGTTTTGTGAAATAAATCAATAAGACCTGGCCAGACTCCTTTTCTCCTTTTATTTTAGCCATCATCTAAACGACGAGGCCCTAATAATATTCAATGTGTACATGTGAAAAGTCCAAGTATGCTGGCTACAGCAAAACATGGCAAAAAGAGAAAGCTGTAGGATGGATGAAGTTTTTAACATTCATCCATTTGCAGCAGCAGAGTCGGCTTTACGTGTGCGTAAGTATATTATTTTATATTTACGTGTTTATACTCAGCTATCCTCCGTTGGTGTAGCTACATGATGGGCACTTTCCCTCACTGCTATTGAAATATTATGCATGAAGCGTGCATGTGGACTGGTTATGAAAACGTAATATTGCATCCTTTTACTCGCATTTTTTTCCTCTTCTTCTATATCTCATCACGTCCCATTCCCAGTATACTGACATAACGTCTTTATCGCCATGTATATTAATACAGGATAATATTCCATATTATTATTATTATTATTGTTGTTGATGCTGCTGCTGTTGTTGTTGTTGTAATGTTAAATAATATGTTGTTCCTTTCTTTCTCTTTCCGTCTGAGGAAGCAGCAGTCGTTGTCGTATTGTGACAAAACTTTAGTGTACGCTAGCATGTGCACATCATCAGCTTTAGTTACCGTTGTAGTCGTTTCCCTCTTTTCTTCTCACTATCTTTTGTGCTTTTCATAATGCTGGGTGTAATGCGCGAAATAAAGGTATTCGAAGGAAGAAGGCATCATTAAGCCTTGAAAAAAATATATCAGGCGCTCAAGTCCTGTCCCATTCCGCGAGTTACTACAGCGTGCACAATTGCTCTCACTATAAAAAGACAGCAAACATAATTCTGGCCTCTACGCCATCATCATCATCGTCGTCATCACCGTCGTCAGTGTAGTCATCATCATCATCTTCCTTAATATTCTCATATCGTATCATGCAATCATTTCCGACATTCTGACTTTTTGCATTTTAAAACTTTCTCTTTTGTTTAGTTCAACGAAAATTAAAAATTATTATTTACGGTATGCTGTATTTATGTATTATAATCACACCACCCACTGTCACCTACTTTGCCAATTGCCACGCTATATACTACCAGGGCTTTACATACTTGAGGAGGGGCGTTAAAAAAAATTTGCACCGTGTGGGCAATTGCATCTGCTACTCTTATGCATAAGTGTTGTTGCTGCGTACATGCAGGTTTCATGTTAAACTGCTTCTGCTACTCCTACGTAGAAGGACTTTGTTTGTGGAGTGTGCACTTGAGAGAAACACAAGCCTAAACGGCATCAACATCAGGACCGGATGAGAGAGTCAGACACACATTGAGAGAGAGAGAGATGTCAATCCAAGTGTGACTAGTAAGTATGTTTATAGGGCGAGCAAAATGTGATGATGGTACTTCTAACAACAATTTACGTTTTTTATAAGAGTGTACAAGTAACATCAGCAAAGCATCGTTGGAGAAGTCTGGGGTAGAAAACGAATAGGTTGCAAAAGCAGTCCACATGTGTGAATGATGCAGTGATGAGATACATTCCCTTGTTTTACATTTTTCCTATGTCTAGTAGATAACACATACATTATTTTTAGTTTTTTTCCCGTATTTTTGTTAGAAAAAAAAGCTGCTGTCACAAGTTTTTTTTTTACCACCCATCGACTCAAACATGCAAACAAAATGGAAACTTTCTGGAAATGCAGGTTAAAATTGATGTAAAATTGCGCACTGCTTTCTCTAGAAACTGGAGGCAAGCAACGAAAAAAAAAATATTTCTGGTGTATTGTGACCGTATTTACAAAGTGTTCTAAACAGAAAGGTGGCGCGAGAGTTTTCACAGGCTGTAAGAATGGATAAAGTTTATTTGAGGAAATAAAAAATAATGGATGGACCTTGGAGGAAGGGTTGAAAAACATGTGATATTGTAATAATAACTTAGTGAGCGTGCATGCATGCATGCTTGCATCGTACAATGCTTCTCTTATTTTTTCATAGGTTCAGTGTTTAAGCTATTAGCAGTATGGTAGTGTGGCAGGAGGAGGATACCTGGTTATTTTGTTGTTTTTGTGCTTGTCTCCGGTGTCTTTGCTGCTGTCGTAGAAGAAGGTAAGATAAAAAGGAAGAGGAAGACGGAGAAGGTGAAATAGTTTGCCCAAGAAGGACATTTGTCGATATATAAGATTGCTGCTATGGACGCGGGAGGCACTACCACATTCTCTTTCTCATCAAATATAATTTTCTTTTCAGAGTCTACTTCGGCCTACATTTACCTCGGAGAAGTTCTTTTTCTACATGCCGATTATGGTAATGCATTTTTTGGTGATGTTCAACAACCCAAATACTACTTTTTTAGGTGGATATATTAGACTTTTAAGTTTTGTATATATTCCACTCCACCAGAGTAGCTTATTACATCACCAAGAGAAATGGAGGAGTGAGAAAATTGCTAAACAATAATAATGCTGCACAAGAGATAAGTACCTAGGCGCTAAAGAAAATAGACGGAGGATATATGTATAGACACACACAAATACATCCATGCATGCATGGAAGAGGGAAAACAAGAAGAGAAAGTGTATCGAAATGGAAACAAGTAATGGCAATTCAAAGTATATTTTACATACTTCAACTTCTTTAGTTCTTCTCAACTTCCACAACTTTCTCCACTCTGATACACTCAAAGCACAACAAAAAGAAGAAGAGAACAAGTAGAAAAACAACAACAAAAACTGCTATGAGAATCTCTGGAACAATAAAAAAGAATCCTAAGAAAGAACCATGGAATTATTCTACACTCACAGAATATTGTTTTCTATACTAGTTGTTCGATTTTGTCTATGAAACAATATGCATGTACACAAGCATTTTGCTTAAAAACTGCAGGCGGATACCTGAGCTCACTTCAGACACTGGTTTCAAAGGGCAAAAGGTAAGACCACAGCTCTACGATGGGTACGTGGTTGATTTTTTAGTTTCAATAGTGCAAAAGTTTAATTTTTTTGTATGTTTCTTTACCACTATAACTATAGAGACGTGGATGAATGCAACAACAAACCATTGTTGTGCTCACCCACTCACTCACTTCTCGTCATCATCGTGTAAAAAAAACTACAAGAGTTTATAACTATTATTTGGCTAAGAAGTAATGCGAATATTCACTGACGGCATGCTGTGCACAAAGCAGGGGAAAAATATGCTAAAGAAAGTAGTAGTAAAGTGCTAGTTGCAGTACAGGCAGGCAGTACATTATTGCTCACAACTGAAAACTTTTGAAGAAATCGCATAATAAAAATAAGTAAATATTAGAGTAACCCACGCCTCGTGACAACTTCTTTTGACGTTTATTGTTGCATACATCGTTTTCTCAATGCTGCAGTAACACTTTAGGGATTTTTACTGTGTATTTACTCTTGTCGCCACTAAAATTACTAGCAAAATGGATACTAACTGAGCTAAATAATTGTATGCGGCTAGACCTTACTTTTCAAGAAATGTTAGTCAATGAAGTCAAACTTACGCTTGCATACACTTATTATTACCTTCTTTTTTGTTTCCATTAAATGCTTAAACTTGTGTTCAACGTGACATTTTTTGCGTTGTCCCAACAATGTCGAAAAAATAAAATATAGACATCATAAATTTGTGAACAAATTTAAAAAAATCGATTTGAAATACTTGAAAAAAACAGGAAGCAAAGCATATTTTTACTTTACTTATTTTGCACCAATGAGTAATTTGTCAGTGTTGATGCAGCTATATTAAAGAAGCGGTTATGAAAAATGGAGAAGTTTTTGAAATTACCTGAAAGTTGGAAAACAATACGGTGGAAAATATAATTGCATCATTATTCATTTGCTACTGTCATATTTTTATTTCAAACGTTCTCTGCACGACATGACGCCTGTTTCAGCAAAAATTTGGTATCACTTTCCCCTCATCATCCAGACAACTTCTTTTCGTAATACCTCCACAAATAACAACGTAAAGCACTTATCTGACGAGTGATTTCCGTGAGATTCGCATTCTTTCACTCAAATGAACAAGGAAAAAAGGTAAGTATGCAATACGCCTTTACTGTCCCTCCATAAAACTCTATGCATTCATATGCACAACCTGCATAGCTGTTAATGTCACGCCCGACGCCATACAGACTGTAAAAAGGACGTGAAGTGGATTTTTTATGCACTATATTTTCGTTTGGAAGGACAGGGAGACCTATTTTATAAAACTATTATATTTATGCATAAAATTTATGCTTACTTAGAGCAACCCATTTTTATATGTACCGACTTTTCACTAAAACTTTTATTCCCGCGTCCATTAAAATTTACTTTGAACCTACTACAGTCGTTACTGAGCTGTCGTTATTGTTGTGTTTGTGTAGTGAGTAGTGTTTGTCCATGCAACCACAACCACAGGCTTTGTTGGCAGACGACTCCTCATATTTTTTATACCTATTAACTCAAGTGTAACCATACGGCCATCTATCACATTGAATGTGTAACACAACTGAAATCACCAACTGAATGGTATCCGTTTATCTAGGAAGCATGTTTGCTGAAATAATATTATTAACAAGAATAATGACCCCACATAAGGTTTCAACTCAACAGTCCCTTCATGCGGTCTAAAAGAGACCCTGGAGAAAAACCAATAGAGACTTTACGGTTAAAAAAATCCATTTTTTTCCTCTCGACCTTCTCCTTGTTAACCGAAGCAACGGTGAGAGCTGTAAACCTACAAACCAGTAACCGCAGTGGAATGACTGCGAGTCAACCATATTAAGTATATAACTGAATGAGGCATTCCAGCAGCTGCTCCACCTCTTTTGCATATTTTTGTTATATATGAAGGTTATAATTTACAATCAGTTGCGTGGCGTTGGCAGTGGTTGCTTCATTTATCACATGTTCCTTTCTCTTATAATACTCTTCTCCGTACAGTATGCAAAATTGGATTGGATAACGGACAGAGTGAAGCAGGGCGGACGTAAAATGTAAGTTTTATATTGGTATGTCGTGAAACGACTATAAATAAAAAGAAACATAATATATAATAAAGACTGAAACAAGAAGTCTTTTGTGAAGAAAACTATACGAATTATTATACGTTTTTAGCTACCTTTGTATCCAATAATATATGAAAACTAAAGTGGAAAAATGTAAGCAGTAAACGAATTGAAGCTGTTGAACAGAAGGGATTTTTATGTCCGATTTCACATACATAAATACATAAGTAAATGGACAATGTCCATGAGAGATAATTCATTTTTTGAGAGATAGAAAAAAAACGTAAAATTTTCTCTTTTCAATACATAATCAACATCCATTGGAGTTTTTAGGTGTAATACATAAAATGGTAAAGGATTTTTTCTTCTTTCTCTTTTTTATCTCCCTTCCTCTCTCCTTCTCTTCTCTCCTATTGGAATTTTCTAAAGAATGAGACAAGTTTAAAAGCATTAGACGACTGAAGGACAAATCCGAATTTTTCATTGGCTTGCACCGATTTGATGCTCTATAGGCTTTGACTTTGTTGATGATGTGGTAGCGTATTATATGATGACAAAATATTTGGAAGGCACTTGCTCTAAGCCACTTCATTTGTAGTAACAATCTACATTAGAAAGTGTTCCTTCAGGGAGATATACACAAAAGATTAGAAAATGTGAGTGGTTTTTAGGAAACCAATATTAATACTCGTTTTTGCATAATATCCATGTTTTTAAAAGAGCTTAATGTATGTATAGACCAGCTACGGAAATAGGAGAGTTCTATGGGCAAGCTTGAGTGACTAATAGGCGAGTGTGTCGTTGTGTGCAAGACTAAAATCAGAGAGACACCAAGGAAAATCAGAAACGCCTAGGTATATGTCAGTTGTAGTAAGTGTGTAGGTGGCCTTGAGACATTTCGTGCCACAAAGTCAAGTTTGCATTATCTAATATTTCTAATAATGGCTTTATTATGGAAGCAAAATGTGAGTAGGTACTTACTATAATGATTATATGAAATGGGATGATGATGATGACAATGGGATATGCATGGTGTGCGTGACAAAATAACATTTATCCTGCTTGTTACAGCTTCCAATCCACATTTTGCATTTAAATCTTCTAGTTATTCATTCTGTATTTAAATTTTTTGTATCGTCACTTCACTTATGACGAGACGACCTTCCATCGTCTATTATTGTAGGTCGTAGTATGTACTTCACTCAGCACTTTCTCCTGTCGTTTTTAAAAAAAAAAACAAATTGATCCAAAGCATTACACGAAATTTAAAATGAGTCCCAATCGAGTTGAGCGCATCATTATAATAGTAGTGTTAGCAGCAACAAATCCTTTCATACTTTGTCCTTACCGTTTTGTGGTAAAAATTGTCTTGCGTGCCTTTGCTATGACCTTCCAACATCCTAGTAATGTAAGCACACATAATTTCACCAAATTCCAATTTATTTCATGGTATTTATTTTACTTCAAAAAATAAGCCTGTAGGATTTTTTCTGCAGAAACAGCAAGGTGCCGCGCTTCATAAATTATTATTCTGACGGGACACTGTCAAGAAGAGAAGTAAATCCAACCACACATGGTGAAATGTATAGCAATGCAAATTTATAGCTCCTACGTGCTTGGCTGAATACGGAAGAAGAAATAAATTGCAGCTACTCTTTATCAACTACTACAACGTAACTGCTCTCCCCGAATAATTTAATTAAGACTCTACCATTTACATGGATCTTTGCAAACATATAAGTAAACAGAATATAACTACTCAAGCTTTGTCCATGTTCTGCCGAATAAAATTCACATATAACATGGAACACTGCACAATTTCATTAATTATCTCATCCATTATCTCAATGCATATCTATACGTCATGGCAAGAAACGCACTGAATACCTATGTACACTACCATAGTATGTACAATTTCGTTTCTGTTGTAAAACCCACACTTTAATGACAAAAACAGGTACATGTAAGAAGCGGAAAAGAAAATCAAAATAATCCAGACATACCTAGTTCCGTAAAAATATTGTAATGTTTTCACCAACCTCTGTTTTCTACTGTCCCTGGGAAACGTGTGTAATTTCAGACCTTAACAGAATCTACGTAGGCATCATAATATTGAGTAGGTGCACAGATATTTTTTTTAAACATAAACTCATTTCTTAGGAGTTAAGCGCTCTATACACAATTCAACAAGGCACACAAAAATGCTAGCTAAATATATCGCAGCTTGGTCTTGTCCTGAGAAAAGTTGGGGCAAACAAAGTCGTTTGTGTATTATTATTAGTGCCATAGTTAAGGGAAGACTGGAAAAGCTCTTCTGAATCCTATCCCTTTTGTCATTGCCCATGTCTCAAGTCACAAGGTAGGATTTCTCTGGTTACGCTTTTCCACACACATCATTTCCCATAAAAATGTGTAAGTACGAGCTTATTCCATTAATGCAAGCATCTTAACAAATGGAACATTTTTAATATTATTGTTATTAGTTACTTTCACAGAGTTCTGTTGAGAGAGACAAGCAAGACAATTTATTTTCGTACAAAAAAATTTTTTTTTTCCACTGCCCTTAAAAGGAGTAGGTATAAACTTAGCGCACTTGACAGAAGGATTGCAGCTGCAAAACATACACCCTACCTTTTATACAGACTATTATTTTATCTCTCGAAAAATAGATGTGTATACTAGGAAGGAGGAGGTGAAAGTTAGAGAAGAATTCCTTCATGTTACATAAATAAGTAGGAATAGCGCGACAAAATAACTAAAGCAGTTGGTTGCGGTGATGATGAAGGTGGTTGTAAACAGAAAGTCTGACCGTCTGCATCTGGCGGTACTGCCGCCGTTAATTCCTGTTTGCTATCTACCTCTCCAAGCCTGTGTGATAGATTAATCAGTTTCACATAAAAGACGTAGCTCTCGATTAATCTCCGTTATTGCCATCCTCCCCTTCGACTTACTTCTCTGCTAAGCTGCTACAATGATTTTGCACTTTGCAGCATATTACCTTATACAAGAACTCTGTTTAATGTCCATTATGAATTTTACATTGTGTGAATGTTTGTTATAAAAGAACATAAAGACTGGCGGTATAAATTGCTCACCGCTATTACAAGTGTAGTACAAAGAGGAAAACAAAAAGTTGGGAAGCAGCATGCGTATGTGTGAATAAGAAAAGGGCAGAGCAAAAATGCTCATCAGACTATAACAAGGCCTTTGTATGTATGATTGAGCATTGTCGGTGTTCATTTCAAGCATGAAATTTCTTCTACTGACGACGACATGTGACAACGGCTCGACTTTTGTTGGCAGTTGTTATCTACAGTTTTAACATTCTCAGACGTCCATGTCAACAAAGAGTACCACCACTACTTCTGGTACCACCACCACTTCATCGTCAAGTACTAATCTACTCACAATCACTTTTGGTCTGCTCTTTGTTGTCTTTTGTGTGCGTACAGACTTTGTTTTAAAGAACCGTTTGAGCACCATGAAAGTGTATCCTTTTACAGCAAACTAGACTGGTTTTACTATAGCCCTCACACTTCTTAAGAGCCAGTCTTAATCACATCTGTTTATAGGATACAACTCATAATAACAACATGAATACAAAAATATGTGACTAAAATGTATCTTCTCTTTGTCCCTAGTCTGTAGTCTAACTGGATTATGTGTATGATACCCCACACACTCAACATAACGTATATAGATAAACATAAGGACTATAGAATGTTGTCGGTTTAGGTATGTATTTGAACACTGCGTTCATTCATATTGCCAAGCCACTTGAGGAAACATCCAATTTCTTAATATTCAAGGACAATAGTGGCGGCCTTTCTCAAGACACATTAATTTTTGGCTAGATTACCGTTTCCATTAATCTAATCTAATGCCGAGGGACGTACTTACAGAGTTTAAATGGCCCTTGTCTGGTCGAGCGACTATCAATTTATTTTGCATTATTATAACAGGATCTATATGTATTTGTTTCTAGAGAGTAGAACAAGGAAGATTCATATAGCACCATGAAACAATGTCTCGTGACTATCAGTTGGAAGAAAACACTCATCAAAACGCGTAACACACTTCTACCTACAACGTTAATCGACCACGAGGTAGTTACTACTACAACTACAGGGTAGGAAATAGGCAGGCAGTAAAATATACGAAAAGTAAAAGAGAAAGGACTGAAAGGCTAAATGGTAAAAAAATGAAGCGACTTGAATAGAAGCCAGCAGCTACCTTGTGTTCGTTCACGCCAAGCTTCACATTTCCACAGCATCTTTTATCATCAACCATCCAAAAACAGATTTGTGCATTCATATCATTATATATTCCGTTGCAAAACCTTCCAAATTCGAACCCCAACTTTTGATTTTCGTCTAACTTAAATTCACTTTGTGAGACTCGTGATGATGACTGACATAAGGAAGTATTCAACTGCTTTCTCCATATATTTTTTCTTCTTCTTTTTTGTTATGAAAAAAAATAATGATACCAACAATCCTGTTGCCACTTTTCCCATTTTTATAAAGTTTGATTTCTCAAAATCCTTGAAGCTAGTTCTCCTTTATTTTATTAAAGGTAAAATAAATGCTAAAATAGTTTACGTATATTGATAAAATGTTCTCTGTGGGTAGACGGGGAACTCAAGTGGGAAGAAAAAAATGGAGAGAAATTCAGTCGGTTTGAAAACTTTTCTCTTAATAAATAGCAGAGGTAGTGTTTTGGTTATGTTTGGATAGATATCTGTAGGTTATATAAGTTAAAAGTACATGCTTCCAGACTAAACCAACGTAGTATAATACAGGCCAAGTAATAATTGCACTTATCACGGCATATCTAGTTATCAATGTGTATATATACATACGTGTTCATATAGTTGAGTAGTAAATATATCTTATGCATAAATAGAAAATGCATAATCTTTCTCCCACTTAGTTTGCTACGTATGCTGAGCAGAAATAAAATGGTATAAATATTGTTTTCATCCTGCACTCCACGTTCATACATACATATTATTATATGATTGCTTCAGTCTTGCGTAATTATATGAGTTTGAACTTTTAGCGGAGAAAGTGGAGGCAAGGAAGGAAAAAGTTTGGGATGGATGCCCAGTGGTGGAAGATTATATGCCAGAAGAATGAGGTAAATATGAAGAAGAAAAAAAAAACTCGAAAAACTGAGTGAGTATTTGTCATTTGACAATCGTATATGCATGCACACATATAGAAACTACTGACGTAATAATAAAAATGTTATAGTTATATCCGAATGAGAATCGTAAATACCTGATCCACTTTCGCTTCTTTATTATGGCAACTCACGTCTCATTATTAGATATTGCTCAAGAAACACGCCTTTTAGCAAAAAAGAAACATGATACGATTGGTAAGTACTACTGCTACTTATAAATTCTCTTATTATCTTCCATCTCCTTTATCAATTCTGTTTATCGAAGGTTTTTACATTTCTTTTCATCTTGGCAGGAATCCTTTGAAATATACAGGTATTTACTCATGTATGTATACCCTTGTAATCTTGTGTGTAGCGCTTGTATTCGTTCTTTTCATTAAATATTTCGTTTCCAAGTACTAATAAAAGGCACACAATAGGATTATATTTATTTTCGCTTATTTAATAAATACATCAGAGTGTTTTTTTTTCTTGAAATTCGCATATATTGCCACTTTGAGCCATTTATTGGCTTGTTTCTCTTCTTTCGTCATTATTTCTCAAGGTAAGTCATATTAAAAGTAAGAAAAAGGAGGAATAAAGGAATATAAGTATAACGCAGGGAAAAGACGAAGAAATGCTGTACATAGGTTTTGGAGACAGAAAAAAAATTTTGTCCTCGTTTCGTAATACGCTGTTGTTGGAGCTTAATGAAGCAGAGAAAGGGAGTCGGAGATGAGAAAGCACGCTGTTTCTTACACCACTAGCTTTCTTTGACAATCTTTCATCATCATCAGCAGACTTCTTTCAGAATCAACCATGCGTGTAAGCCGTGTAATGGTGCCGCCTAATAGAACCTTATAAATACCTATACACTCGTATGTTTACATGTATAAAAGTATAATAATGATGATTATGAGCTGATTGTATTCTACCAATACGATCAAAAAAGAAAGCTGGTAATATTTCTGCTTAAATTTGTCATTCAACTTTTACATGAGAGGGTTTTCTTGAGAGAGTCTCTCACTACTGACACAGTCAGTCAATCAGGGACTTTTTATGCTGTAGATACTTCTAGATAAATATGATGGGCAAGTAGAAAAGTGACTTTTGTGGCTCTGACTTTTAGATTATTATTAAGTTGGTTATACGCTGACAAGGACGACACGATTAACGAAAATAATAATCATACTAAAACTACTTTTGTGACTAATGACAGCTTCTTTTATGTGAGATAAAAGTTATGAAGAAATGGGTGCCAGATGAAGGCAAGTTTGTTAGAGTGATATTAGTTCATCATTACATCATTTACTTACAAATGAAAGTTAATGTCAAGAAGTATGTTATGATGATAATATTTGCAAATTGCACAATTTTTTAACGACAATAATACACTAATTCAATTCGCTTATTGAGTTTCCTTTTGCACTCAATCTAATAATGGCTTTGATTTAGTGATAGGACAGCATTTAATGCATTATTGCATTGTGCCATTTTTCATGGCTTTGTTCATTGTGCTTTCTAATTCATTAGACTCAAGTTGTGTTTGTTGTTTCCAAACATTCTGCTTGAACAGCAGGTAACAATTCGTAATTTTCTATCCGGAAAAAGCTGTCGTAATGGTTGATGAATAACATTAATTTTTTGCCAATGACGGTATGCCCTCTATTCGAATAAAAATTTCAATGTGATAGATTTGTTACGTCGTCATACTGTCAACAACAACAAAACTGACAATGACATTACAGAGAATGAGTACATTAAAACAAACAACAAAGGCAAACTTGTCACTAAAGGATATACGATAATCAAACTGATCTGATTTTCCAGTAAGGTGTCACGCTTTTAGTGCCACGTTATATTACTTCATGTCATTCTGTTTGTCCTCTCCGCTGTCGGTAATTCTCCGCTCAATACTCGAAAAATATTCTTAAAATTTTACATGAACACAGTCGCATTAAAATAGAACAAGCAATCCAAGATTGTCAGCCAAATCTTGAGAGCCTTTAATATTAAAGTAAACTTTATTGACTAAATTTAGCTCGTAATCAAAGCTGACCTGTTCATAATATTCTTTAATAGTAAAGTAAACTTTATTGACTAAATTTAGCTCGTAATCAAAGCTGACCTGTTCATAATATCATAGAATTTTTAACTGCATATTACACATATCTTCTCAAATTTTTAAATCCTTACGATGTTTACTTTTGAAATAAAATTTAATTCAAGGTTACAAACAGAATAAAGGCTTAATTTGAAACTCATTCTATCACAATCTAGCATTTCGTGATATTGTATCACTATCGATTTTACTTTACAGCAAGCGACGTGCTACTTTTTTATTGACTTCAGAATGTATCAATTTTTCAATGTTTAAGGCCAACAATACCATCAAGAAAATGTGTTGTTATCCCACATTTCTCCATCCGTGAAGTGAAAACATGGGAGAGACTTTCGGACTAGTGTTGCAGTGAAGTAAATAAGAGTCACTCGTCCATAGTCAGTGATCATTGATCAAGGTCGTACGAGCAGCATGAGGTATGGACGTGTGAGTAACACGGTAAAAGAAAACAACGGGGTTTTAACGATTACACAAAAAGTGTACCTTTTGATGATCGCATCATACACTGCGACCAATCATCCTTGGAATAAAGCTCTTTCAAATCGTCAGGAAGTCATAAAAATTCATATAAAATAAAAAGTGATATTGGTATTGCTAGCTCATACACTCTTAAATCTGATGGTTGCAATAAATAATTTTATTACTCCAGAAATTACAGAATCTGAAATGTGGTCTATCCGCATTAATTCAACTTTAAATGGTAAAAGTTTCATTGAATATATACATCATGCTGCTTTGATGCTCGACTGTTTTAAGCTGTTTCTATTTGAGCCATGATTCTCTAAAATCAGTTTCTGTGCCTATAGACGCATAATAATTAATGAAGATATCAAAATAATATTTCTACTTGTTTTGCTCAGTGTTTTGCATAATATTTTTACCCTGCTGACATTCAAAATTATTAAAATGTTGATAATTAGCAGTCTCTTTAAAAGAATGTAAAGTGGTCTTCAACAGCCTGAATTCCCTTCATCATTTCATGTTGAGATCAAAAAAAATTTTGGTTACAGTTGGTTTCCCAATGAATGACATGGGTTCATTCCTTTGAAAAAAGCTTTGAAAAAATAGTTACGTGTCAATGATAAAAGACGGTGTTAGTTATGGAAATGTGTGGGTAACCTTTAACCTACTATAATATAGACCCGTTCCTGTTTTTACTGTTCATTCCTTTGAAAAAAGCTTTGAAAAAATAGTTACGTGTCAATGATAAAAGACGGTGTTAGTTATGGAAATGTGTGGGTAACCTTTAACCTACTATAATATAGGCCTGTTCCTAATTTTACCATCATTATCCGTACCCAGAAATAAAAATTTCACTAAACCTTTCAATTTAAAAATTAGGTTGCGAAATATTGAGAGTTTGTCATTTTTTTTTCTGCAAGTTGAATAATGAGATTTTGTGGTAGCTGGCAAATACGTTTCCATTTTCCAACATTTGCTAATTCTAACACTATTATGTTGACTTACTACGGATATTCTATATTGGATAATGAGATTTGCCTACACGGACAGTATTTGCACAAAACCATTTCATCACACTTACCACCACGTTTGATTATCCAACCACGTTCAAACAATTTGAGATCATTGTAAGCGTATGTAAATATAAATACTTATATATCATACATAGCATGGTTTGTTGAGAATCACCACTACGCATGGAAAATTTACTTTTATGTTTAACCCTCTGTCTAATATTTTCCTTTTATGTACATTCCATTTGAATTAATTCTCAAAGCAACAAAAGAATTGACCAAAAGACAAATACCTACGTGCTTTTTACTGCTAACTATACACTATAAGCGAAACAACTTTGAAATGTTTCGAATAAACCATTCTATATTGCAACTAGCATGAAAGACTACTATTACATATCTGCAGGCACCGTGCACTTTAGCCCCTTATCAGTCACGCACAGAGCTAAACACATATTATGCCTGCTGTTATTAGCAAGCTTGCTTTGTTTACAGATATGTGTGCTATATGTGACTATAATGTGATATGGATGTGACTTCCCAATAGTAGTAGTAACTCGTTGTAAAATTCTGCTTAAAAATGTTTCCAGATGGTCTCCAATAATTTTGCAATGTAAATTTATGAGTTTAACAACAAACGGATTCACATTGTAGCCTTGACCAATAAAATTAATTCGTCTATCTAAATCTATGATCACGATCTTCATTCCCATTCCCACACCAACAAGCTATATACATGCATAATGTAACTAAATTTTTTGTCATTTCACTATTTTATTTGAAACAAAAACCATTAACAGGCCGAAGTTGTCATTTTTGCATGAGAAACAGTGGAGACAGGCACTAAAACAATTCCTCTGCATGTAAATATCCTTCCAATCTACAAAAATTTAATACAAATTTATGCTAATATATGTCGTTGTTATCTGGGTCACAAAATATACAACGTCACGTGTTTTCTTGTACACTCATACGTGAGATTTTGCACTGATCATCTTATCTTGTTGGTAGATAGGAAAAAAGTAAGAGTCAAATGGGAGTGTTTCTGTGAACGAATTTTTCAAATTTTCGCTTCAAGCAAAAAAAAATAAGATATTATGCACTACTGTTACTACTACTATTACTACTACTACGGTGTATTAT
>JAHZMZ010001073.1:0-22653 GCA_027743805.1 Lepidocyrtoides sp. E14 | reverse complement strand
TATATATTTTGCTTTCTGTTTCACTATTACTGCTTTCTTCATAAACCTTTTGCTCATTGTTTGCTTTGTAAGCATTTATATGCATACTATGAGCTCAGCTTTTTATACTTATAAACTTTTTTTTTACTTTATGTTTAAAACTGAAGTTAGCAGTTCTATCGAATTGAGAATAAGACCTGATTGCATGTTGAAGGGGGTGAATTTGTTCTTTATATCGGTCAGTCAGTCAAGCCGTTAGAGAGAGAGAGATTAACATTCAACGAGCGAATGGCGAGCGATTGCTTTTGTATGAGTGAGAAATGAACAGTAAATAAAACTGCTGTTGATGTTTCCGTCTTTTCTGCCATGTCTCGGTCTTATTCCATGGGAGATATATTTCCTTTTTATCGGAACAGAAGAAGCGCGAAATGAAAAAGCTGTGGATTACGCAGTGGTCTGTCTGCTCTTTTTTCGCAAGATCGCATCACAATAAAAATGTTTTCACTCAAGTACTTGAAGTCTTCATCAAGTATATATTTTATTTTATACTCTTTTTTTACAGTTCCCGACAAATCCAAATAGTAGATTTCATTTTTCCCTTTTTCCTTCTCTCAATCGTTCACTACTTTACTGATGCAATTCGGTTTTCTTCAAAGGGTTCTTGACCCTTCATTTTTGAACTGGAAGAAAAGAGTAAACGCAATATATAATGCCATTTTAGCCTATCAGGGATTGCTTCACACTCTCATGGTCAAAGTCTCAAGGGATTCAAGATATCAGTGCCAAATTGCGAGTGGCGATTTAGTGAATTGCCTCTCTGGAAAAGAATGGCAGGTTCCTGATGTAGCTACACTATATGACCGTATTATTACAACTGTAAAACTTTATACATATGATAACCTGCCTATGTATATTTACGAAGGTCCATAATATGCATCAACTTTGGATCTCTTTCTTTTACTACTGCTCTTTGTTCTTGAAAACATCATGTTATACTGGCCGGCAGCTTGATATATATACTTACATTACATTTTCCCTTGCAATCCGCTGAAAAAAAGTTGTGATTTCATTCTGCTTGTGAAACTAATAAATGAGGTATTCATCTAACTTATATTGAAAATGGTCTTGTGGGATTTTTTCCTTTCATAAAGAGAAATGAGCACAAGTAGAAGTGAATGAGCCTTGACAAAAGAGCCGAAAAGAAAGATGGGCTCTCCACATCGCTTTTTTACTTATTATGAAACTCACATTCACATTCCTTATCCTCTGACTCTCCTTCCCGATCAATGTGTGGTTTATGATGATTGTGATGATGATGACTGAAATGGAAGAGGAGAGAAAACATGCGTTGGTGTGGTGCAGTAGTAGTAATGGTGGTGGTGGTGTGAGTGGGTGGTTTGTTCTCATGCTTTGGTCTGGTGAGTTTTTTCTTCTTCAAGAAGAGTTTTTTTTTGTTCACGATGAATGAATTTTTAGCCGGTGACATGGAATGTTATCATCATCATCACCAATGACAAAAGGAAACACGACCATCATGCTAGTGCTACTACTGCTGCTACTACTACTCCAACTTACCAACGCATTTTTGTCATTATAAAGGATGCTCATTATGACTATGTCGAAAATTTGATGATGATGATGATGGTGATGATAACGAGAGAAAAACCAAAATTAAATCCATATGCCACGCACTGTGTACATCCACCACCAACTAACAAGGACAACACATTGCTCAAGTTTAAGGAGCACACGAACGGATAATAGGCTAGACCACATGATGAGAAGAAAAGGAACATTATAAAAAGTAAAAAAATAGTGTAAAAATATAAATCCGTGTTCCTGTGAATATTAGCAATAAGAATACCAACATTGCCTCTCTGTGTGATTTTCTTTTTTTATCAATAATAATACATTTCCTGCATGGTAGATTTTGATGGTTGACTGGATTTTGGTTTCTACAAAACCCAGACAAACCTTTCATTTCAACCCAATTGTTATTGGAAATTGCAATCAATATTGTGTGTATACTATCCTGTTCTATTACTCATAGTTGAAGAAACGATATTATCGTGTCGTGAACAATTTGTAGGTAAATTTGTCATGTTTGATCGAATATGAATTGTACGTGGATACAGTTATCAAGAATATGGTGAAAAAAAATTATGACAAGTTACAGGAAAAAAATAAACGGATGAATGTAATTACCTCTAAAAAAACTATTTCTTCCTGAAAGACGAAAAGTTTTCCTCAAAGGAATCATGCAAAGATAGAAAAGGGGTGATTTCATGAAGGAATTTCAAAGGAAAATATAACGAAATCACGTTTCATTTTAATATTGGATTGCTACTCAGCATAGGTAGAAAGGTACGTATG
This sequence comes from Lepidocyrtoides sp. E14, assembly GCA_027743805.1. Classification (NCBI taxonomy): domain Eukaryota; kingdom Metazoa; phylum Arthropoda; class Collembola; order Entomobryomorpha; family Entomobryidae; genus Lepidocyrtoides; species Lepidocyrtoides sp. E14. Next base: position 20,301 of record JAHZMZ010001073.1, on the reverse strand, counting down.
TATAGCCTGTCACCGATTATTAGCCACGATGACATGCAGTAGCTTGAAACAGACTCAAAGCAATTTTGTTTTGAGAATAAAATTCAAAATGCGTAATTTACACTTTATTCGATGAAAGGCAAAGCAAACAATGCTATATGCATACACAAATGTTGTAGCATCCAGTGAGATCTGAATTGATACATTAATGCTAGAACATGAGTAGGTAATCATCCTATAAGAGGTAATGTTCCCATTTTACGACACATCTAAACGCGGAAGCTATTACTACTACTATGATACAATATTATTAATCATATCCCTCAGCTCTTTGAGTTTATTGACATTCCTTAGATTTTTGATCAAATAATTAAATTGTTACGGTGGTGTGTACAAAGAAGAAACCCTAGATTGCATTAGCCCCACTCGTATGTTATAATCACCACTGACAGAGTTGTGAATTGAGTTGTTCAGAAAATAATGTTTCTTGCTGTTTGCAATGCAAAAATGCAGTGGACCTTCCTTCTCGCGTGAACTCTTTGAAGCCCGTTGTTTCATTACCACCCTTTTTCTTTTAATCCCTGCCATCACACTGTCTACTACTCTCTGTTGACTCATTCTTCATCACCAATACATTACTTTTTTGAAGGGTTAATCACATACGTGTCCAGTAATGAAGCCTTTGAAAATACACTTCATTTTTCTATTTTTCATGCTTTAATAAATATGCACGAAGCTTTTTCCATTTCAACGCAACCCTTCCGATGGTGTATGATGGAGGTAGTACTAGTGGTAGTAGTAAGATTTCTTTTTCGCTTATTAAACCTGTCATCATAAGAGCAAACGAGGAGAAAAGTCAATAGCTAACAACAAAATGTTAAGTACATACGCAATCTTCCAAAGTGAACTAAACATAGAGCCTGTTAAAACGTGTATCATGTAATTTTACACGACAACAAGACAAGAAGTAAGCTGAAAGTAGACCCTATGGTATTTTTTTTCATGGTCATACTTAACTGATGACAAGTGTGCCTCTCATAAATTTCCAATGGAGTTATTAACATGTCATCGTTTTCGAAGGCGTTGCTCGGATTGCTCCTTTACTATATGGTGCATATGTACCCAAAGGTTACCTCTGCAATGAGTTGCACTGCATACTGTAGAGAGACCGTGTACGAAATATGAATATGAATAATAATGCGATAAACAACCCGTTCATTTTTTTACTTGCTGTTGTAAAGCTATGCAGGATTTTTTTGGTGGGCTGAAACTGAAATGTTTTAATAGCTTTTATGGACACAAATAAATATATTACATGTTATCCACATTATAAATGACTTTTAGCATACATTACCATCAGAGCCAGAGTTTGCCCAATGTACGTACATACGAATACATAAAAGTTAAAAGTTGGAAAATGTGTATGCAACTTTACTGCGGCGAGACTTGGTTCATGGTTATTGTAAGTTTGAAGTTTATAAATGTAAATTGTCCATAGGGCCTCCTATATTACGCTACTTACTGAAAAACGTCAGTTCATATTTCAGAGCAAATCCTCGTTAAAACTATCACTACCAGTATGTATTTTCTTTAAACTCTCTGTCTGTAAATAAACAATAAAAAAAGTAAATCTGGATAATTTATTCACTGAGGATAAGGAGAAGAGTAACAATTTACTTTTTTTTACGCATTTCGGACCAATTTATGCTGGTAGCTGCGTAAAAAAACATACATTTCATGACTACGTCTAAAAGAAACAAGAAAAATTGTCCCAAATGAACATTTAAAAGGTACATTGACTTTAGGTGTGTACGAGGAGAATAGCAATTTTGTCAAGACTTTTCCTTTTAAATTTTGCATCTGAGTTTGTACTTGGTTTTGCTATGAAATAGATTTTTAATGCGGTTTCTGCAACAAATTTAATGTTTTCACTCTGTTTACGACCTTTTCGCCGAACAGGTAATGGTCTCAGGAACTTTGCTTTAGATCCCTTTCACGTAAGAAATTGTTTTTTTATAAAAGAATTCGTGGAATGTACGAAATGGAATTACAAAAAAAATTGATGCTCTTTTCTAATACTTTGAAACGCCATTTTCTTGGAAAAGGTTACGAGGAAAAATGGAGATGGAGAAAGAATAGGTGATCTCCTCGATATTCATAATGGGCATTTTGCATCATCAGCAAAAGTAACAGGATGCTCCAAAAAAGAAACTTTTCTCACCTTCAGAGACTTTTGTGTAGTGTGCAGTCTAAAAATACTGTAGAAAATACTGCAAGATGTTTCAGACCAAATGGGCTAACTTATTTTTAAAGCCCCCAAAACTCTTTCTTTTGAACCTATCAAATATTTTGAAGCCAATGTATGCAAGAGCATAGGTACCTGTGTATGTTCTTATGTAAGAGATGACGCAATATGCTATAACAATGGAATTATGCATTTATTAAAACGAAAATCCAGCTATGAATATGATACATACCTATATTCCAAGGTACTACTTTTGGACAGTTATATTCTTACATTTTGGTTTAAAAGTTAAATTCCGCATGCGAAAACCACTTTCAAAATCTCAAAACTTGTACCATACACGGAATGCAATGATTGAAAAGACGGTCATTCTTTAGCTGGGTTTTATCCGGAATAGGAATTCTGCACATATTTTGAGGAAATGGAAAGAGTTTCCCAGTTTCAACAAAAAAGTGTCATATTTTCATTTACAAAAGGCACCTTCCTTAAAAACAGAAACGAATATTTTTTTTTATTATTCAAAGGGAATGACTGCAGTTAGAAATTGTGGTTTCGTCAATTGAACATTGTGTTTTTCGGAATGCGACAGGAGAACGTACGGTAGTGACTGGAATAAAACCAGGAAAGAAAAAAGGAAGAGGATGAATGCAAAAACTCTTCGTAACATGACAAGGCAGAGCCAACAAAAGGATGAATAGACAGACCTTCTTACTTTAACCAGTCAAGTAGTAAAAAAGACGAGGCAGTGTGATTTATAAGTGCATGTATCTAAAATAAAGCGTCTACAATATACGTGTATATGCGGTTGGTTGTTGGCAAGCTTGAAAAAGGAGGATGGGAAGAAAAAGGACGGGATTGTATGAAAAGGAAAATCGGGTGGAAATGGACCATGGAAAAAGATGCATGTTAGGCAGGAATGATCTTTAAACTTTCCAATAATGGTGGGGTTTCCTAACTGCAACCACATTGACTTGCTGCGGTAATATCCAGTCAGATTGTTACCATCTTCGTGTAACTCTACACTGGTACTTTTGTACGAACCACTTATTTTGACTCCTCTACCATTCACTCACAACCAAACTAAAAACTTCTCTGAGGAATCACCTAAGCTTCCTCCAGAGCTAGTAATAGAAGAGGAGTAATATTATTTTTGTGCCGAGTGAGCTCCTGAATTTCCACTGGAGAATTGAGGAAAACTTGAAAAATCTATAGTTGTGTGCAATGACATTGTCGAAAGTTAACGATTTCTTTTCTTTTTAAATTGCTTGTTTGTTGGGAACCCATTTAGGGTTTTTAAAGATAAAAATTTATTTTTCAGTTGAGAAAGATGGTTACATATAATGAAGACGTAGCTTGTCATATAGAATGAAGATCTATTTACTTTTTGCATAGTCAGAGGAACATGTGAAGTCAATTTTGCTTCAGAGAGTGTCAAAGCCACCATTAAACTTTCAGGGCACATTTCAAGTAAATTGTTTGGCTTACAGAGCGATTTTTTGTGTTTCTTCTTTTAATCATAATTGAAAGTTGGAATGTTGCGATTCTTAGCAAATAGTAGGCCATGCTTTGTAGTTTAAATGTTTTTTTATCAACCTAAAGGAGTTGCATCCTTTCCAGTTATTTTTCAGATGATGATGATAAATACATATTGTGCCAGATGGAGTTATTTTGAAGTCTCAGGACAGTTGTTCATTTCTAAAGGAAGAGACCAACTTGGTGGCAAAGACGAGTAGTTGTAGTAGTAAGAAGGAGAGGAAGAGTTTCTTTTAAAGATTTTTTATATTATGGGAAGTGGTGATGATGGAAAAGAGTGGAATGAGTGGAGGGTTGTAAAACGTTAAGCACATGACGTAGACCTCCTTGTTAGGTTATGGTTAATGATGATGTTCGGTGGTGTTAAAATAGTTGAAGTAGCGTTTTTCCTCTAGCCTTGGTTCATTTCTCCCCATTCCGTATTCATTTATCTTGAGTCTTTCTCAGCTTGAAGCATAACTTCACACTTAAAAAGTCTCACATTGACATGTTTTGAGGTTTAAAGAGCATTCAATTAGTGTTCGTCATCAACCCTTCTTTCAAATTCTGAACTGCGTTTACTATTACGCCAAACAAATTCAAACCTTATTTTTAAAATATGCTCAATATATGTATTGAAAACGGTGCTCCATACCGTGTATAAAAATGGAAAATGTGCCTATATTAAATCGAAATTTAATAAAATGACGTTTTCACATGATGTGAGTAATGTGACGTTGTGCATTACGTCCTTTCTATTTTTACCTACCTCGTCTACCTCTAAATATCGATTGACGAGAATCACATTAAAGATGTGCCAATCACATTTCTCAATTTTCAATCACTTTCTGGTTACCCAATTTCCACCGCATTGGCTCTCAGTGCCTATTTCGCTTTAAACTATATGAATTCCAAATGTAAATGGTACTATGAGTAGAAAGAAACATTGCAGTTACCAAATAATGCACTTTAAGTGTGCTAATACATTATGCGGGATTGATAAAAGTTGCGACATTAAATTTTCATAGCGTCAATTGAATATTTTTTTTCTCCTTTTACACTTAGAAACCTGTGAAGATATGAATCATTGAGCATTTCATTCCATTTTATCTGCGTCACGAGAAATTTTTTTTTTCTGCGTATGGTTTCAATTTCCGCCTTGAAATTAGTTCCCTGAAATGTTCATCTGCCATAACTTTGAAAGTCACATTGTGTTTGGGATATTATGTAAACTTTGTATTTTCAACTTGTTTATGGAAAAAATACTGAAAACTCAAACAAGGTGCATATCAAATCCATAGAGTAATTAAACGACGTCAGTGAAGAAATCAGTACATAAACTCGTATGAAGTACTTGGTCGGAAATGAACTACACACATCCAAAAATCTGACATGATAGTAACTGAAAATAAATGCGTAATATATATTTTAAAATTCTCTTTTTCTTTCAATTTTGTTGAATAAATTTCCATTCTGTAAGCGTCAGGTAAATTGTTTGACAAAGCTCGGTGTTCGTTTTCCTTCACCTTTCTTACACCTGGGAAAGCTGTAAGAGAAAGTGCGTAAAGCTAAAGTGGTAAGGTAAATAGATAGCAATCTATGAAAAAATGGTTTTCTAGTATAATACTAGACATGAAAAAATTCTACTCATTGTTCTTCACTTTATTTGCACATACGAGCAGAATAAAATATGACTTTTTTCATTTCGCCCGCTGACTTTTAGCACAAATTCTACCATTCACCTCCTTTTCCTCAGAGAAACGAGCAAAAAAAAATTGTAAAAGATCTAGATGTAAGATGGCTGGATTTTACACATGCATTATCAAGCGTTATGTAGATTAGTAGTACTACCAACTATCAAAGACCGGTGAAATACTACTTCCTTTTATAAATTTGCCAGAGTTCATTCTTTCATTTTCATTTCTCTGGTATATTCTTGTAATTGTTCTGGGCTTTTGTATTCCGTAGACTTTCTCGAGTTTTTCAAACCTATCAGTTATGCAGTAAGCAGGCAGGCAGCACTATCCTCTCTTGTTCTTGATAGTACCCATTTAATTCAGTCTGCAGTTGCTCGCAGAAATAATCTGCTTAACCGATCAAGTGAAAATTACTGCTTTTCGTAGGAGTTGAAGCTACACTACTTTGCATTTACGCATAGTAGACTTCTTCGTGTTCAACTTATTCACTAACACTACTATTGTGACTTCATTAGAGATTGCTAGAAACATTTTCCTTTTTTGCAATTAATTTTCATAGTTTTCGTACTCAAGTACTAGAAAGCAAAATGTCGGCACTAATGATCGGAGAATAGAATAAATCTAATTATTCTTTTGAGTCTACTTTGTAATGATAGTGGTAGGCAGATCTACCAAGTATATGCATTTGAAATTGAATCTACCAGTTGCATAAAAGTATCCCATTTAGCTTGGGCAGTGGCAATAATGACCCTTGTAACATTTGCAAGTGTAATCTAGCAATGCAGAACTTTTCATTATACATAAGTAATACATTGTTCCCCATTTTCTAAGAGTCTGCTGAAGCTGGAGTTTTAGGAAAAATACTTTTTGCCAATTTTCATTAGAAACCAGTAATTATTATTATTGTTATTATCGTAAAAAAGTTTTTTTCTTGGTCAGATTTCCGTTTGTTCAGTTACATATATACGTTGAAAGTTAAAATGTTGGCCATAATTGATAAAATTTGCCATGAAAGTTTTCACCAGGAAAGTAGTAGAAGAATCGGCAACGGATCAAACATTTAGTATGGCAATCGAGTAGCTGCAAACACTAGAGCAGCAGAGGCGTCGAGATATTCTCAAAATTTAATTGTTTCAATGATTTATAAATGAGAGCATGTGTAGTATGGATAGAGTGAATCACAGCGTAACTTGTGGAAGAAAGGGATACAAAAGTATGGCTTGATGGTGGTTGTAGTATGAGATTGTATCGTAACTTTCCGTCAGATTTTTACGATTCCAGCCTTTATATTTCCCATAAATTATTGTTTCCTTGTATTTACCTAACTACACTCAGCCACTTTCAAACTAGAAGGAAACAATATGGGCAATATTCTCTTCTAAGCAAAAAGTAAAAAGCGGTGGTAAGGCAAATGGAGTATATTAGTTTATTACGCTACTACCTCGGAACAAATTTGTAATAAATAAAGTTTCCTGTAAAAGAAAGAGAAAGAAGCGGGCTATTGGACAGTTAAGCCATAGGGCAGACCAAAACCAAATAACCACGCTTCTACTATTTGTAGTAGATCACCTTTTTCGAGGCTAAATAATGCCAATATAACCACTGCCAACATTTTCAAAAGTTACATAGGTATATACATATATCGATATAGTATACATTATTTTATCTTCTATATTTACGAAAAAATTCTTGAAATGCGTTCGCAGTGAAATGTTTATAACCTAGTTTGAATTATTAAAGTTGTTCCCTCAACCATCATCGCATCCCAAAGTGAAGTCCATACGTGAATGACAAGGCTTGCATACTAGCTATTGTTAAGCAGGTGTTGTTGTTATCTCCTTTTTGCTGATTTTCCTGTCGACATGATGCTTTTATAAGTTGTACAGCTGTACAACACAGTAGTAGTGAGGTGAATTTTCTTATTGTTTTGATCCTTCTCNGTGTTGTACAACTGTACAACACAGTAGTAGTGAGGTGAATTTTCTTATTGTTTTGATCCTTCTCTGTCGGCATTACTTATTATCTTGAATATAGCTTGCTTTCAGCTACGTTTTCCCTTTTCTTTCACGAGACGTTAGGAATTCGTAATTTATTCAAAACTTTGCTGGGTGAAGAGCCTATCAAACGTGACTATATGTGTATCCTATATATGTATAATGGGTTTTGCTATTTTCTTGCAAGCGAGCATATTTAGCCACACGGTTATCATAGAGAAAGCAAAAGAAGATGCTATAAATAAGTAGGAAGTGGTGTGCTTGTGATGTAATAAACGTGTCGGGTGTATGTATTTATATGTGTAGGTTGATGGTGGTTCTAGTGGTTCGGTGGTTACAATATATTTTTTGCCCCAAAACATATATCTTCTCTCTACTCACAGACTGGCAGAAAGACTCATTTTGTTCGTTGTGCAATTGGAATAGGTTGTAAACAGGTTAGTTTCCTTCCACCACTGTACAATACTACTACGACATAGTTTGACGTTTACTGCAACATTCCTACTTTTAACAGTAACTACAGGGGTAAACCAGAATTTAAGGAAATTAAGGGAAAATCTGAGAGAAAACTTGGGTGGTCGGTTCTCTTTCTCTCTCTCTCTTGCGTTCTCTTCCCAGATGAAACTTCAATCTTGTCATGAAATATTAAAACCCCTCGTTTCACATTTCTTCCAAGCATCTTTCTGTCCCACTATAGGTTTTTACTTTGCCTATTACGAGATGCATGGTCTCAGCTTTAGAAAGAAAGCCAAAACCTCTACTTTCTCTCATGTTCACAGTCGTAGTTTACTAGACAAGTTGTAGGCCGATGGCTGAATGGACTGATCTTCCAAAGTTGGGTATATACCTAAACAGGTACATGTTGTTATATCGGTGCCCGTCTCTAACTTAATGAGCTATTTCGGAATCACCGAGAAAGGAAAAAGAAGAATATTACATTAGATATTTAGAAGGCCCGTGGTCGGATGCATACTCAAATTGCGTGTGTGATCCCTGGCGAGTAATAATAAAGTACTTCCGTAAATTGTTCCAGCAAGTGGAAATGTATGTGGTGTCGGTGTTCATGTATCTATTTATAGTGTACATTTGTGCCCTTTTCTTTCTCTCCCAGACTCAAATTTTTTGAGTGTTTTCTTCACATTCAAATAATAACAGCCGGTCAGTTCAACGTCCGCTAGTTGTGAAACCACAAAATCGAGAAAAGGCAAGTTTATAGGAATTGCTTGCCTGCCTCTCTACTAATCTTTTCTGGTTAGATATGAGGATAATAATAAATGGGGTGAAGAAATTTAGGTATGCTTTTGCAACTTGTGAAAATATATTAGTATTTATATAGCACGAATACAGATAATATTTGTAATACTGATGATAAGGTTCGCAATACTATTATCCACTATTATTTATTTTTAATAACCAAAAGTTTGTCAGTAGTAGCTAACCAGAGCTTTTGCTCTCTTGTTGTGTGGCAGGCAGAAAAGCTAGTAAAATCTGCAGACAAATTTTTGGTTGCAAAATGTTCTACCACATTATGCTGCTACATTCATTTTCAATTTGCACTTTACCGCAGGGGATGCAGTTTAAATTTTTGTATACAAGCGACATTACTAAAAACATAAAACAGTAGTTGATTTGGGATGATGGCGGAGGAAAAGGCATGGACGAAGTGGAAGAAAGTTCTTTGAAAATACTTTTATTTGCCATCATTATTATTATTATTTTTATATACTTTGTTACATCAACTTTGATGATATTAAGATGCTTCAAGCGCAAATGGAAAATGGTTTTTCGTTGTTGTGTATACTAGTCGCGGCTCTTCTTCGACTTCTTTTTAAATTATTATGGCAGGAAAATTTACCCGGAGACTTTATGGTTTAAAAAAGAAAGTTTTGACAAAGTCTATACGAAAATAAGAGGGAAAGCAGCCAGACTTTTTCTTCTTCCTGCTTATTTTAGAATTTTAAGTTGACACACTTGACTACATCCACGTATTACACAACAGTATAGTACCAATGCTACTATTACCTCTTCTTCTTTCCTCTGTTCTCATAGTTTGAGGTAGTTCTTCGGGCGGAGAACACAACGCAGCGGCAAGTTTTCTTATCATTATTACAGCAGTTACTATTTCTACTTGTTCATAATTTACCTCGATTCCTAGTTTATGATCGTATGCATTTATATACAATGAGGGTATCATCATACTTATATTTATACTCGGATATAATGCGGATACTGTGGGTGGGTGATGATTATGGGGATGGTTGGTGGAGGTGGTGGTGTTACTGCTACTACTGCTGTTGTAAATGTTTTGTAAACTTTTCATTTATATAATAAAATGAGCACTTTCCCTCTCATCTCTCTCTCTCTCTATTTAACTTACTTTCCCGAGTAAGCCAAAGCATGGCCCTTGTTTTGCTCCAACTAACTACTTCTGTTGCATGATGATGATGAGCCTTTTCCTTATTTTTTTCAACTTTACAGCTTGAAGTGAAGGAACTATGAATGTTCTCTCGTTTAGTGGCAGGAGTTGGATTGTTGCCTCGTCGTGTCTCATATCCTCACAAATTTCCAAGTTGCAAATAGCGTCTTAGTATAAGGGCATTAGATAAGTCTGTGTGGGAGAAAGATACGGAAGAAGGAGAGGATTTAAGAGATGCTGTGTTAGTGTTGTTACCCATATTGTTGGCGCTCTTGTTGTTGTTGTTGCTTTATGTTGCATTTCTGTAGTAATGATCCAAGGACAAACTTTTCTCATAAATTAAATAGAATAGGTACTTTAGTTGCAGCAACCATCTTTTTTCTCTCTAATATTCCTCTCCTTTATCCAGCTTACATTTATGTTGCTTTGCTACACAAACACATACACACACACACGGTGCGAACGACGTTTTGGAATCATCGCACTCGGTTTCTTTTCGTAAACTATTACATTTACAACAATGTACGCAGCTATTTAGAAACATTTATTTTTTTGAAGTACAATCTTAAACAAATATTCATCAATTTGCTGGTACGAATGTATAAAAGAAGCTAGCCAGCCAGTCATAAATAAAGAGTTTTTATTGCAAAGTGGGTAGGTGGCGGATACAAAAGGAAGAAAAGTGATGTGAAAGTCATGCTTCAAATTCATTGGAAAATGGGATAAAAGTGTTTTTGAGAATTTTATCAATCTTCTCTTTTCTAACCTCAATAATGTCAGCTTACGGCATTAGTTGTAAGATTTACTGACCAATGTTGTCCATGTTTGTTTGCACATGGGTAGAGAATTATAGCTCATTAGAGCTTTATAAGGAAAAAGGAGGTTTTATTATTGCCACTTTTTATTTATTTTCAGAATGTATTTTTTACTGACTGGTGAAAAAAGAAACGCATTTTGTGTAGAGTATACAATGAAAAATGTCACTAACTTACCATATAATGGCTTTTAGAGCTATGAAATCTACTTTTTGCATGTTGCTTTATATTATACAAACGCATTTTTACACACGCAGTTGGTGTAGCGTGCAAATACCACGTCGTAACGTCTCCTACTTAACAAGCTTTCCTAGCAGTTTTATTATTATTTTTTTCTCTTTCGATTCTACAGACTTTAATGGTATTTTGTCTTTAATTACTTGTTTTAGATGGCCCACAAGTTACATTAATGGGAACGCCGGAAGGCGACTTGGAGGAAAACAAGGATGAGGTTGAACTGAGTTGTGTAGCTGACGCCAATCCAGTTGCAACGATTGTCTGGAGAAAGGCTGGTAGACAAGAAATATTTAGCTTTCAGGTAAAGTATATATGTACATTTTGATCTTTTCAGTTATTCTATGAAATAGGAACTTTATTTTTAAAATGCTGAGCAATTGAAATAATTTATAAATAAACAGGAGACTATATCGTTCAAACCACTATTAAGAAGGCATGCTGGTTCGTATACCTGTGAAGCCAAAAATCCCCTGGGCTCTTCTCAAGCAATTAACGTGGACATTGACGTGAAATGTAAGTTGATTCATTCTCAATAATAAATAACATGTTTTCAGCGGATTTCCTTTAGATTTATTACTTTGCTTAATCTTCGATTTAGTTTACATCAAGTCTTGAAAGAATAGTAATTCGTTGTATAAAAGTGAAATATCGATGAGTGCGCACATCCCTCTTGATAACTTTTTGGTCTTACCACTTTTATCCTCTTGTTCCATCTCGTCACATTTTTTTTCCTTTTTCTCTCAACAGTCCCTCCAAAAATCGTTCGAGTGGGTCCTGAGCGTCTGGTCGTTGCATCCTTGTACAATCGCACAGTTCTGGTGTGTCAGGCCGAGGGAAATCCTCCACCCTCATATCAATGGCTTCAGAAGACGACAACAGCTGAAGAGACAGTCTACGTCCGTGGGTAAGTTAACAGTTAGATTTATTACATACAGTATTTTATTCAGTTCCATTTATATCATGGCATGGCATCAAATGTTACAAGTTTCATTCATTTTTGCAGGGCGGAACATATGCTCGTCATTCACAATGTAACTTATGAGTACCAGGGAAAATACTTTTGTAAAGCCACCAATTTCATTTCCGGAACTGAGCGTACCAGTCAAAGTGATCAAATTGACCTCTCCGTTATGGGTAAGCTTTCAATCATATTTTTTATTCCCCTTTTCCTCCACCAAGCACACACATATACATAATATGCGAGCATTATGTACTTTTCTTGTCGTATCGTCTTCCTCATCCTCATCGTAATATACGCAGTGTATTCTTCTTTAAACCATTTTGATGCATCAGCTTAGTGCAGTGTTGTGAATCATCGAGATGACATTCAGCAGTCATCACTACGGTTCTTCTCCGGAAAAGAAAAGCTGGGAAATTGCTTCAAAATCCTTAATCTCTTTTCCGCTACGTCTCTTGTGTGTTCCTCATGTGTAAGCAGAAAAATACCATTTTTTCTTCCATTGTCGTTTTTTCCTCCTCCTCTTCAACTTTTTTCTTTCCTTTTATAAACCAACTTCATCATCAAATGTAGTAAAATCTGTTGTAAGAAGAGTCCTCTCAAAAACTGCTACTGTTTCCAGCTACATTTGTCATACTCTACACATTTTTTTTATTTATTCGTAGATTTGAGAAGAAAAGACTCTCTGCTCGACAAAATCAAGTGTCTTAGTCTCATCTATCCTTTTTCTCTTTTTGTTACTTAAATCGTATATATATGCTTGCTTGGCAGCGTGGTAGAAAGAACTGTTCGACTTAACTACTTGACCTCTCATTTCCTCCTTTAAAGTCCCTCTCATATTTCCTCTTCCTACTACCACCACCACACCACACATTGAATTCTTTTTCTCCTTTCTTTTGCCCTCGTTACATAAATGACGATGATGGGCCAGCCTTCCATTACTGTACCTCCGCTACTGCTCTCTTTTCTCCACTGCTGGCTGGCTGGTAACATTTTTAATCCCGACTTAACAACTTTATCCTAAAATCCCTTTTTCCATTCCTGTTTCCATAAACTAATACCACCGCCATCATCAGCAGTTCGCCTTTCTGTTTGACTGACTGCTTACAAATACGATTCGCTGTTGGTAGTGGCGGAGGGTAGACTATAGGAGCCAAAGGCCACTTTAACTCGAAATTTATTACATTTTTGATGTACATGCATGTGTGTATTTTTACTATTATTATAAGCACAAACTCTTCTTATGACAATGCAATGGTCTTCTCCAGACTTATGTCTTGTGTACACATGTTGAGCAGAATTCAACTTGGTGTTTAGCTGTCACAGAGGTAAGTTGTCGTTGTTGTTTTCATAAGATGGGGGAAAATGTACGTCTACCTCTTCACCCGGCTAGAAAATCCTCCCCACTTCACTTTTAACTTTGGTGTAGTGTTTTCCCTTCGTCACTTCACATGCCAGTTTTTCCTGCTTTCTATTATTAAGCACAACCACACATGCTTATAGGATATTATTGTCATAATGTGTACCTGCTGCTGCTACTGAACAACTTGGTACATATTTCCCCTATTACATCACATCACAAGTAATAACTATTGTGCATCATCGTGTTCATAATCATAACTACATTTTTGTTCCGTAGTATGGATGGATGAAGTTGTATTTTTGTTGGAGGTGGGGAAACCCTGTGAAGTTGATCGTTGTACAAGTTAAAGAAGCCTTGTTCCTGCTATTGAAAAAATATTCTTTCTTTCTTGAATAGCATCTTCATCATAGCAAAAACGGATGATGATGCTAGTTACCAGTCAAATCATCTTGTCTGGCTTCATTTTTTGTATACAACTGTATTTCTGAATTTGGCCATTAATGTTAAATCGCTCTTAAATCTTTCTCCCCCACTTTTGCCCTCCGTTGACTTTGACTCAAGTTAAAAACTAAAGTGAAGAAGAACACGAATTATCATTACATTTAGGGTTGTAGCGAACGGCAGTATTATCTAGAGATACCGTCAAAACTTATGTTTCACTTTCCTTTCTTCCTTTTTGGTTCATAGATTATGCATAGGTGAAAGGCACGATTTTAATGCAGATGTATTTACATCTACATATACATGGTGATGGGAGAACACGATGGATTACAATAGTAAGCTTCTCTCCAAAAGCGTGTGTGCTTTCATTATAGGTTATTAAATCTTGATGGTTTGTAATAATTTGGTAGGATGACTTCTTTAATGCTTCCCGTTGCGCTACACCTAATTTGATGGGAAGTTTAAACTGTCCTTTCTACAAATTGATGAGAATATACGATTCTAAAGTATAGTTTCTATCATGATAGAAAATGGAAAATTAAGATCCGTCAAGGTGTATAAGAAGATTAGAAATAATTTACGCGACAGATGACATATAATGGATATTTGCTTATTATGTCGTTCTGAAAATTAACAGTGAAAATTTTTGATCACTAATTAAAAATACATACTTGAAGAATAGCAACTCTTGACCTTATTGCCTTCCAGTACAGTATACATGCAGAGAAATATCGCGTAAGTCATATTTCAATGTACTTGAAAGTGTGATGTTTCACGCGCAACGTAGCGTAGGTTGAAAATCACGCAGCCGGGATATTAAACCTTTCAAATTGGATTGTATCTCCTGATGTGTTGTGCGTTGGGAAAACAGTACCTTACTCGTTTCGTCAGATCTAAATAGTCATTCATGTGAGCAGAGCTGCTTTTACATTCACACTGTTTACAGTTCACAGCATGTTTGCTTTAATCTTTATCATCAACGTAACTTATATTGTACCTATATACATTAATAGATGACTATATGGACAACCTCCAAGAAAATCTTTGCTCATGATTCCATACATAAAATAGAAATGTATCTAACTAAAGAGCTGCATTCTACAAATGCATATTATCTAATGTAATAATAATGTATATGCACAACTGGGAAATTCTGAATGACCGACTTGCTTTATTTTAACATCTCAAGGGAGGCAACAAGAGAGTCATCTTTTCTTCTTTGCTATTTCTGCCCGCACACAAACGAACTCAAATAATGCCATTATGAAAGATATTATTATGCTGATGGAATGGCGCATGGCGGTGTGGAGAAGACTTTGGCTAACATCCCTTCTGCACAGTTTGATACTTTTAGAAAATTGCAATTATCATTTGTAAGGCCATGTGTCGTGTGTGTGGTCCGTTGAGCTTTTTTGGGTGGTTCAATGAGTTCATTTTCCTTCCTTTTGACAGCTTTCAAATATTGTTATTAGTATTACAAGGCAATGATGATGCTATAATAATGGCCAAAACATGGCACTAAATATATGGAAAAAAATTCAACTCCGTCCGTAGCTGGCTCTTGGCCCTCAAACAAACTTTGGTATTGGCAGACATAATAATAAGTAATATTGCGTATCTTCCTCTCGCAGGCTTTTCCTTTCCAAATTAGATTATTAACAAGTTTATGACCTTGGTTTTACACATTTTGTTTTAGCTGTCTCGCTCAATTTCTTTACACCGTTTACTACTCAACTGTTATTAGTTCCTTGTAAGGAATTTTAAATTAGTTATAATAACCTGGTATAATGACGTCGTTATTTATTCCTTTCCCTTACAATATTGGCCTCTTTAAGAGATCTGTGCATAGTGTCCAATTCCCTGAAACGAAAAGCGAATGATGAAGATGAATTCAAAAAAAGGGAAACGAAAGAAATGGGAAAATTAATGGAATAATATATGTCATGTAAGCCAGCGTCATTTAGCCATCATTTATAATTCATTAGCGTTATTTTCTTTTCTAAATATTTTTGAGAATGAAGGAGAGACAAGTTGAGCAGCCCGTCCAATGGTTGCCTATAATATTATATTCTTTTCGTTTCGGTTTTAACAAAAACAAATTTTGAGGAAATGAAAATGACAAAACCATCTTTTCAAGATGATTGTTATGATGGTAGTATTGCTGAAAATTTGGAAAGTAAACTGAAATATAGTGTAAAAATTAAAAAGACGATTTTTTGTGGAAAAAATTTAACAGCTTCATCATGAAAACTTTGAGTTGTGGTACTTTGTAGTGGTAAGCAGATTGATCAATAAATTTTCAAAAGAGTGCAATGATTCGTAAAAAATAAGAATTACCCCAGAGATGGCTACAAACCAACAACAAAATTTACTCTTTTCGTTTAGATTAATTTTTTTGCTTTTATTATTCATGCACAGTGGTAGTATTTTTTTGCAAATTGAAATTTTGATTTAGAAATGTAAGGAGTCAGTGCTGAGGTAGACACAGAACAAGGAATACAGAGTACATAGTACACGGTATTTAAAGAAAATGCGAACAGTTTCGATACAGAAGAAGACTTTGAAAAAAGGAACGATAAACTTTTCACCGTATTAGCTCATGTATCCAGAAACTACAGAGCGACACACGACTTTTTGTCATCAGAAGGGCCATAAGTTTTTCCATCATTTTGTCCTGGGTACTTATCCTTGCACACACATGTGTTAGTATCAGGACTGCACATCATGTTGTTATTTAATCCTACACAGGCTGAATCATCCTTGACGGGGTCATTTGAAGATTTACAGGCATCCAAGTAATCGGCCTTGCAGATATATGCAACGGAGACGAGGAGGAGGAGAGCGAAAGCGAATTTCATTTTGATAATTATTGGAACAGACTTGGTCTTAAAAAAAGGAAAAAAAACTTTGTAAAACTTACCTGGAAATCAGTTTGGTAGTAGAATGTTCGATGGGATGTTGCTAACTTCACAAAGTAAATCTGTATAGATCTGCTGAACGGGGTCTACTATTTATATATCCACTCTGACGCTACCTTGTATCAGATACAACTGAACCCGCTTTAAACTTTGTCCAGCAACGTAATCGCAATTACCATTGTCAATAAGTTAGTAGCAAAAACAGTCAGTTTTTTATGCACGACATCCCATTGTAATAACTTTTAATTGTCATTGTTTTCTAAATCAGATCATTAATTATAATATCACAAAGACAATACTTTCGTGCAAGACACACATACTTACTCTTGATGTAAGCTGCGTAAATGTAGAAATCGGGAATTTTTGTTTTTGATACAATGTATTTCTACTTCTTTTAGCTCTGACCACACACAATTTACATATTTAAAACATTACTTTGTAGGTAATGATCACTTGTCCGTTTGTTGAAAATTAAACAGCTAGAAAAACCAAGTATAGCTATGAAGGTCACTGGAAAGATTGGGTTAAGTAGAAATTTAATGATGGCGACAGTATATAAACTGCTAAAATATGTAGAGTACCATTTGCACTGCACAAGTTTAAAAAAATGAGATAATATTGTTCTAAAGACAGCTCTAAAAAGATGACACAAACAAACAAAGTTGTGCTGATGATGGATAATGAACAAAGGAGGAGTGTGTCATGCGAGCAGAAATTATTATTCATTTATCATAAATACATGTATAATCACATTATGTTTATTCCATTCTTTGTTTGTTAATTAACAGGAGCTCCACAAGTACTTAGGCATGCAGTTGAAAGGGATGTAGCTGTGGAGCGAGGAAGCGATGCAACGCTGTCTGTACTATTCTGCTCTAATCCAGCACCATCCAAGGCAATTTGGGAATGGGGATCTATGAAATTGGAAGCTGGATACGAAATGGGAAGATTCACTGCAGAAAAAATTGATGAGGTTGGTAAAAGCTTTAATTTTTGACCTGCTTGATATTTCTTTTAATTAATATTGTTGATTGCTTTTTCTATTGTCTAAAAATGTCATTTATTATACACCACACAAAATATTACTTTTCACATAAAAAAAATTTCTGGCAGAGCGTCATTTTAAGCATTTGTACTTACATATAACACAGTCTGTAGAATAACTATTATAATTACGGGAAATGGAAAATCCAACCTCCAATTACCTCTGGCTCAAATCTATGAATTTGAATGGCTCACGATCGCCGCCTAAAACCAGACATGGTTGAGGTCATCGTCATCTCATTATATAACATTCAATTTGTTTACATGAGCTTATAGCTGTAGGTAACCTTTTTTAATGTATAAGATAAAGCCAAAATAAAATACATTAAAACGTTTTCATTATTTCATTTATTGATTGACACATCAGACAAATGGCTACACACAAGCTGCCAGCTTCTTGAACTGACAAACTAGTGTAAACTCCTCTTCATTTTTCGCACCATAAAAAATTATTTACCATGAAAGTAAAACTAGAGCTCTTTGATGTTTTACCGTGTAGCTTGAAGAGGAAGCAATAACGGACGTGTTCATCAACACCTTCGTTTGCAATAAAATTTTCATCAGTTGACTGAAAATAGCCTCTTTAAACATTCGCTCTTTTTGGCAGATACATAGATTAATGGCGTACATTTACATGCTTATTGTGCTCATAAAAATTCTCCAGACTGTATGAATACATACGAATGCCGGCAGTTTAAACCGCCTGCAACAGGAAATAAACATGCAAACAAGTGCATGAAAGAATTTTCTTTCGCTTCTCTTGCTGCATCATCTACTATTCTGTCTTCAACAATCATGCACAAACCGGTGCGGCATGCATATCTGTCTGCTGGATTCTGGAGCGAAGACGAATATGCCACACACATTCAAAACATGGAGAGAGAGCTAACCACTCGAAAGAGAGAAAAAAAGTCATCATAAAATGGAAAATGCAATGTTAGTAGTGATGTATAATACAATGCATGCAAACAGTCTGTCTCATTTCATATTCACTTTTTTTTATTCAAAATGACATTGCTAGCAATTCTTCTTGTGGAAAAGAGAAAAAAACAGGAGAAAAGATGCTCTTAAATTTTTTTTCTCAAATTCATTGATAGTCAATTGCTGATGGAAAAGAGTCTCTAGCAGAAAGACAATTTTCCTTTTTTATCGACGATTTCAAGTTAAAAAATGTATTTGAGTATGAATGAGGCACTTTATGAGCCATCCATATTCATCCAGTTATTTTCTGCTTACCAGCAGCATCACATGCACGCTCTACTACCACAACTACAACGTATAACTATCCACCCATTCTTTTCTGTTATTGAAATAAGATCAATCCAAAAACGCCCGTTCCACCCTGTCTGGTGAAGATGAAAAAAAGAGAGGGAGTCTGCTGTAATCGTGTCCTGTGGCAGTGACGTAGTCTGAATATGGAAACAAGAAGAGGCACTAGGAAAATACACACATGCCAATCGTGCCAATGGGTACATCTTCATACGAAAGACCCGAAAGCACCGGCATAAGCATGCCATTCAAATTCCGTTTCTTTGCCTATTGTCTGCCCAAAAGTGTATACGGCGGATTTTCTCTGGGCTAGTAAGAGAAGCATGAGAAAATCGCTGAATGCCTCGTGCATGTGTTGTATTTTACTTAAGATCGTAGCGGGAGCTTAACCACCAGTACTGCTGGCTTAGCAATTTTTTTTCCTGTTTCGTCTTTTCCTCCCATACCGAAACCCTTGAATATTTTTTTCTCTCTCGAGAACCCTCCTTGGGAAACACTGAAGTGCAGCAGGCTATTGTAACCAGAAGAACGTATTACGCACGCACAAATACCTACAACGAACTTAACAGGAAAAGAGCTCATGTTGCCTGTTAGGAGGATATATCTGGATATTATGTTTTTCTTGAATTACGTGCATACATCTTCATGGCCCGTGGTCCGTATTATTCCACTTGTAAAACTTTGCTGTTTGACCATTCAACGTATTATCAAACCCCACACAAAACTATGGCTTAACTGCACGTTATAATTTTTATGCTACTTTATTTATTTTTTTAATTCCATAATGCAACCATAACCGAGGTTTGTCGAGGAACAAAACTTTGTCTTTCAAAGTCAGGATACATTGGTGCATAAAATAAATTGTAAGGGAACAAATTCACATATGAACCCACACTATAATAATTCCCTGTCATTCTTGATGTTGTGAAGCTTGTATCACTGAAAGTTGAAAGCTAGGCCTCTGCGAATGCAGAGAAAAAATATTCTTAAAACTGAATCCTATTTTAGTTTGATGCAAAATGCAAACTCACGTTTCTGTGTAAAATTATAAAGTAGAAAAACTAATGGAAAGTCCATTTTCCTAAAATTCAAGTTCTTGAAAAATTTACGGGCTTGCTCTACAATCTCCCTTCTTTTCAAGTTTTTCATGATAGTCTTGTACAATGTACTTGTAGACAATAAAATAAACTAAAACAGAGATAGCATTATCGGTAGAGTATCATTGCAATTCACGGCACAGTCCATGATTGCCTCTCTCGGTTTTTATCTCTTTTGGAGTTGCATCGACTAAGTGAAATATTCATTCCTTTCACCGATGATCCCCTCCCTCGTAGTGACAAATTATGAGAATTTATACGCGTATTTATCCAATTTATGGTTTGGCAATGCTGACCCCTGGTCTCACAAGTCATT